>JAKTVG010000362.1:0-72175 GCA_030557085.1 Candida gigantensis
CCAATTGAAGAAAAATTTAAATGTTTCAAATCTTTCGAATACAATTCATCATTTGCCAAATTTTTATTGATTTCTGTATTTATTAAGTTCTCAATATTATCAAATTTGATATCAAACAAATCATCAATTATCCCATGATAATTTAATTGATTGAATACACAAGATGTAAAATCCAAGTTTCTTTCAAGAACAACCAAATCCGTATTACTATGAAGTATATCTAAATAAAAATCAATTTCTAATTTTGTCATATTTTGATTTAAATATTCAGGAATCTTGGATTTTTGTAATTGATCAATTAAAAGTTTGGAATGAGATCCTTTACCATATATATTTCGTATTTTCAAAAAATGACTATGGTTTTCATTTTTAATCCCCATAAACAACAATTGAATTAAAGATTCTGTTAGTTGGTTCACTTGCTTTAAAGGGTTCTCAAAATAATCATTCAATCCATTGAATTTGTTTACTTCAGTGACTAAAATATCATCTGTATATATGGGGAATGTAATCCAATTATAAATTTTTATTCGTGTTGTGATAGTAATTGGTTTGTTGATTGTATCAGGTAGTAAAATGTTTTCGAAATTAATTATCCCTTTAAATGTCTTGTTTATTTGATAAATAAAATGTTTGTTTAAATCCTTGGTCACGATATTAAGTTTCAAATTATGTAAATCTGGTTTTGAATGAATCAATTTATTTAAAATATAGATATTTTCAATTGAATCCGTCGGTATAACAACAATCAAACTAGCATATTTGGATAATACATTTGATCCAACATTCAATAATTCATCATCTAACCATAATATGTTTTGAAATTTCTCAAGTTCTTTTAATTTTGAAAAACTCGTCAAACTATTAATGAATGGGGATAATATAGGGTCTAACACAAGTAAATTATTTGAAGAATATATCTTTGAAAATTGCTCTAATAAGTTCTCTAGAGTAGCCTTGTTGAAAAGAGGTAATTGGGATAAAACATTTGTATCCATGGCCTTTTCTGAACCCATGGTTTCTTGTGGTTGTGTATTTGAATATGGTTGTTGATAAATGGGCAAAAAAAAAATAATTTGGCGATTCGTTTTCGTTCTAGTCAGAATCTTGCAACAATAAATGCATTTTTTTGAGATTTTAGTACAATAAGATAATACGCTGGTCTATATTAAAAAGATGTAATATATCTAAAATGAAGTAATTATCAAATTTTATTTCCTGAATTATATAAATAAATAAACTATATCTTTACTCGAAATTACAACTTTGCCTTATCTAAAACAGATTCATCACTAAATTTCAACAAACCTTCTTGAAACAAAGATGCCACATGAACACCCTTACTGTTAAATAGTTCTCCTTCGAAAGATACTCTATTGTGTGCCCATCTTGTACATTTATAAGTCATTTCCATCCATTCTGTCACGTCAAAATCATCATCATGGAAATACAACACATGATCTAATGATATACCAGTATATTCTGTTGCACGATCATGTACATGAGAATCTGAAATTCTCAAGAGTCTCATCATTGAACCCAAATATAATCCATCGGTGATACAAGCCAATCCGAAAAATTGCATTGGTTTGTCCACATTGATCAATGGTTGATGATATCCTTGTTCGTGTTCAATTCCCCATTGAGCCAAAACGGAGAATTTACGTTCAGCCATTGGTATGTTATCTTGTTCTTTAGATTCTGATAACTTCATGAACTCTGGGAATAATTTATAGTATATTAACAAAGTGGAATCTTGTGAAGAAACTTGTAATTTGTCAATATCATCTTTACTCAAATTTCTATATGGTGGTGGTTGGAAAGTGAATGGTTTTGGTGGACCTGGTTCTTCTTCTTCATCTGAATCAGCATCTTCAACATCACCGTCTTTTCCACGTTGTTGAATATTTGCATGATGATCGTCATATTTCTTCATGGCTTCCTTATAGGAATTCTTCTTTGTCAATGAGATATTGGCCATGTATACAGTTTCCCCAAATTGTTTACCTCTTACAGCTCTGTTACAGAATGAATTACCATTGGAGATGATATCAACTTCCCATTCAATAGGAGTGTCAACAAGTGCTGCTCGGATGAAATATGAATGTAAGGAATGTGGAGAAAAGCCTTCAGGTGATGATTTCATAGCTGCCAAGATGGCTTGTCCCACTAAACAACCACCATAGACACCTCTAGTCAGGGGATGTGGTTTGATCAATGGTTTGACACCAATATATTTATTCTCACCAGTTGTAATCAATCCAAATTCTTTTTGGACATCTATAGTGTCTCCATCTTTAAAATTATAATCGATATTTGGCATTATTTTGAAATAGTTCTGTATGTATAAGATTTCCAAAGTCGTAAAGAAAACTTTAATGTGGCAAGAGAAGAAGTCTAGTTATATATATATATATCTGTCAAGTACAATGCAATCGATAAAATCAGCCACTGAGCGAGGAAACCAAAGGGTGGGGAAATGTTATTTTTTTTTTCCCAAAAACTGAACTGAAAATTATCCGCTTCTCTCCTCGGTCCAATTTTAGCTGTGAAAAATGCTTTCGGTTGCTGTTACACTGCTTATTTGCATATTTTGCAACAATATGAAACATAACTAGGTCGAAACGTGAATATAAATTCTATAAAAAATGTATAAGCAAATAAATAAGTTAATAATCTATAAGTATTAGATCTTAGTTCTATTTGAAATAGAAAAAAGACGTTCTTGTGAAACACTAGCAATATGAACACCTTTATCATTATAAAGCTTACCAAGGAGCATGACTCTATCATGACTCAATCTGGTGATCTTAGTAGAATAAGTGATCCACTTTGTCGCGTCAAAATCATTATCATGGAAATATACCGTATGATCCAACGACACATTAAACTTAGGAACCACCTCTACCCCCATATTCAAAAACACTTCTTCCAATCTAACCCAATCGGAAACAGCTGCCAATGCAGTATATTGGAATTCAGGAGTCAATCCAACAATGATTTCTTTGCTCTCAGCACCAAACTTCAGTAAGAATGGATATATATCGCTATTATGCGTGACGGGGAAAGTTTTCACTGTCAAATGAATAGCTTGGTTTTCCAAAAAAACAGGGCATTTAGAAATTTGATTTTTAAAATGTTGATATTCTGAATTAACTTCCTGTTGGAAATCCAATGGGGTTACTCCTGTTGTTTTAATAACTTCAGAAACTGAATTCTTTCGTGTCAATGAAATATTGGCTGTATATACTATTTTCCCATTTTGAATTCCTCGAATTGCTCGATTAACAAATGTTCTACCATTCGATATTTCATCAACTTCCCATTCAACAGGGGTTTTATCATCAACTGCTCTCACATAATATGAATGTAATGCATGTGGATGAAACCCAGCAGGTGATGATCTAATAGCAACCAAAACTGATTGGCCCACAATATTACCTCCATAAACTCCTCTAAAATGAGGAAATTGTTTTTGTAAGGGAGCAATTCCACGATATTTATGCGGGTCCACTTGAATCACATCAAATATGGAAGCAATATTGACATATGGGAGTTGTGTGGTGGTTGGTAAATCAGTCATCTTGATTTTTTGGATGAGATATTTCGGGTTGTCTGTATATTTGGTTAGTTAATTTTTTTTTTTGGGATCACTTTAGGTGTCTGTTTGCAAAGATTATAAATAAATAAATCCGGTAATTTATATGGGGTTTTAATTATAAATATAATAGTAATGTTATACGGAGTTTATGAAAACAAATAATACGTTGTAAAAAAGGAGGCTCACGATACTTTATATCCTGTGCATTCTTTTTTTCTTATTTTCTTCTTCTATTGTTATCTACTCTATCCTATTCTATGTAAAAATCCAACTATAATAAATTGTATTTATCAGCAGTTATTGTCCGCGGATAATTGAGCCACATGTGACTATTACAAATGCCAATCCTTAATTAATTTCCCCTAAACTAATTTTTCTCTTAGTCAGTGTTGTGTCATTGTTAGTCAGTCTCAAATTTGGCAGGTGAAAACCGTTTTTATTTTATTTCTTTTTGTTGTCCCCTACTAAAATTCTGCCGTATGTCCTTACCCACCCCCCTTAATTCACACAGTGATTTAAATGCACCTACGACATTCACAAAGTTCCCGAATCAACACCTAGACACAATAAAAATCAAAAGTTAAACTCTGAATACTAAACTTTATACTAAAATTCGAAATGGAATTATGTAGGTTGAGAACAAAAGTGTTGGTTTGTTTGTATATTTAACAATGAACTAAAGACAATTCCAAAAAAGTGCAACCAATAAAGGTTAATAATTCAAGTACACATGTTGTGCTTACAGATCATTACCTTAGAGTGAACGTTTGCATTCGTTAAATATATCAGACTGAACAAGGCTGGATACTATTTGTATATTTGTTTAAAAATTTTATGGTCAATTAGCTGCAAAAAAATAGATAAAATAAATTTGCGATTAAAAATACAGCTTCATCACGTTTTGCAAGATTTACAATATTACATCTGGGTTTCCCCTAGATCTCAAAACAAAGCCACTACGGCAATATTAACATTGTTCTTTGTTGTAAGTTGATTGTATATTTGCTTGTGAAAATAAATAAATAGAAAAGAGGAAACAATTAATCTATAATCTGCTAGTTGAAATAAATAACCGTTCTTGATATGCAGTAGCTATATGCACGCCATCATTGGAGTAGATTCTACCTATAGTTATTGCTCTATCGTTTTTAATAATAGGTACTGACAAAATAACCGTTGTCCATTTTGTAATATCTATATCACTTTCATGAAAATAAAGGGTATGGTCCAAAGATGCAATAAACTTTATTTTTCTCTTATACTTCAAATGTTTTAAGTACAGGATTACATCGAGTATATCCGATAAGACTCCTAACCCAACAAACTGGTATTCATTCTCGATGCTTAAGTCTTCCGACATGGTTTTATTATCGTGCCCCCATCTGAGTGCATACGTAAATTGATCTTTGTCTAACTGGTTTGAAAATATAGTATGTTCTAAGAACAGTTTCTCAAAAAATTGGGTTCGAGACAAGTCTTCGTTCTGATAAGCTTTAAAAGTTTCATTAGGTGGACTTTCAAACCCAAAAGATTTCTTTTCAGCATCTTTAGGATCTGTATTCTTCCTTGTAAGTGAAATCAGGGCAGTAAAGACAATTTTTCCATTTTGAATACCTTTTAATGAACGATTTGCAAAATTTCTACCAGTAGATGCTTCTTCTACTTCCCATGTCATAGGTACTTGATCCAGGACAGCTTTAATGAAATAAGATTGGAGCGAGTGAGGGGTGAAACCTGGAGGTGATGACCTCATGGCCACCAATAATGCTTGACCACAAATATTCCCACCAAAGGAACCTCTTGCTTTTGGGTCTGGTTTCTCCAAGGGTTTTTTCCCTACGTATGTGTCGGGTCCTGTTTTGATGACCCCATATGATTCCTCAATATGAATGGATGTTTCACTTCTTTTTTCTAAACTCATTGTAGTACCGGGAGCTAATTGATGATAATGTTTATTATAATATTTCTAACCAGTTTCAACAAAGGTTTTATAACCAAGAAAAAGATTGTGGTTTGCACAAGACAAGAATTTTCCAAAATATGGAGACGGAAGCCGGCACCAGAGCGTGGGAAGCTAAAAGAAAAAAAAAGACATGAGGCCCTGGAAGTTATATCCGCGGCTTGTGACGACTGATGAAAAAGAAATCAGTTTTATCTCCGCCACCCGCGAAAAAATTACTCCTCTTCCTCATCTGATAAAGATTTTAAAAATCATACTGCAAAAAAAAAAGTGAATAAATAAATAAACAAATAAATAGTTAATTAACTTATAAATCTATTGATATACAAATCTATAATTTAGCACCTTCTTCAAGACCATTAAGCATGACCAACCCTTCTTGAACTATAGTAGCTACATGAACTCCCTTGTCATTGTACACTTCACCTTGACACAAGGCACGATTATGACTGAATCTAACAACTTTAAATGTAAAAGACATCCATTTTGTGACATCAAAGTCATCATCATGGAAGTAAATAGCATGGTCTAAAGAAACTGAAAAATAGTGGATTAATTGAGTGTGATCTGCATCTTCTATTCTCAACACTCTCAATACTCTTGTCAAATAAATGGAATCTGTCAAAGCACCCATTCCAACAAATTGATACTGGTAATCCAAGTTGACTAATGGTTGATGATGACCTCCTTCATTTTCTATCCCATATTTAAAGTACCAACTTAATTTTCTTTCAGAAGGGCTAATGGAATCTTCTTCTCTGGTGGTTTCCAAAGATACCACCTCTGGTAAAAATTTGTGGTAAATCAAAAGTCTTGAATTTGGTCCAGATACTTCTAAATCATCTTGGTTGTGTCTATCAAACCATTCATGTCGTGGAGTTTGAAATTCAAATGGTTTAACTCCAGTTTTTTCAATTACTTCTTTGGTAGATATTTTTTTGGTCAATGATACATTTGCAGTATAGACAAGTTGATCATTTTGGAAAGCTTGTAAAGCACGATTAGCGTAATTTCTTCCGTTTGAAGCTTCTTCAACTTTCCAATCCAACGGAGTGTCGTCATCAACAGCTTTGATAAAATATGAATGAAACAGGTGTGGCTTGAATTCTTTTGGACATGATCTCATAGCTACCAAAAGTGCTTGACCAGCTAAATTACCTCCAAAGGCACCTCTTGAACGAACATCTGGTTTGATCACAGGTTTTCTACCTCTGTATAAATTAGGACCAACTTTGGTAACACCAAATTCTTGTTCTAAATCAACTGGTTGACCGATTGGGTATATTTTGTCTCTTGTAACGTCTTGAATCATTGTATAAGTAAGCTATGTTGTGAGGGAATGTAAAAATAAATTAATAATAGCAACAGTTGTGAAAAATTATAAAAAAAAATCAGCGATTAAAAAAAAGTGATAAGAAATTGTGCAATATTTATAATATGGGAAATAAAACCGTTGCGGATAAAAGTTTGCTGCGCGTTTATTCTTGTCATATAATTTTTCTGCTTCTTCTATTTCTTTTTCTTTTTCGTTTTTCTTGTTGCCATGTGAAATAAGCCGAGGTTGATCTCATCTCAGAATTTATTACTAATGGAAATCACCGCACTTACTGTTTCTATGCACAGATTATACTCCGAATTTCCCACACTTAAAACAGACTGTATTAATTGATCTCGGCAAGCTACACATAGGTTGTACATTTCATGAGTAATCCTTAGTTTACTGTAGAATGAAGAGCTAGTATTCCCAACTCAACCACCACGTTATAATCGTGTGAGCTGGTTCTAGCAAACTCTTCAAAATTTGAGCACTTTTGCAACCAATTACGACAAATTTATATGAACACTTCTAGAAAAAAAACAAACATGTATTATCAAAGCAACTCACTATAGAAAAGAATATTTCTAAACTACAAGAACAGGGCATGGGGGGGAGGGGAAGGAGATTACAATTTGGCTGGAGTTTCGATCCTTGCTTTATTACCACTTTTCACAGCAATTTCTTGAGATTTAACAATCAATTCCGGTGCCAAAAAGGTATAAGCTTCTTGGAAAGCAGTAGCAATAAGTTTACCTTCCAAAGTGTAAAAGTTAATAGTAGCCAATACTCTATTATTTTGCATATTGACAAATCTAAAGTCCAAAAATATCCAATCACTTGAATTAAAGTTGACATCATGGAAATATAATGAATGATCTAAACTAACACGGAAAAACTCTTGTTCATAACTACCCATTGGTAAACCTAAAGCTCTTGTGAAACTAGCCAACCACATAGAATCAGACAAAAAAGCCAACCCAAAGAAATTTTGACGTTGGAAACTCTTGCCTAGTGAATAATCATCAATCACTTTCATGAAAAGACCAAACTCTTGACCTCCCAAAGTATCATAATTAAGGGTTTTTGCTGCATTGAGAAAATCAAGTGAAAAAGCAGATGCCAAGTTACCATTAGTGTGTTCAAAATATGGCAATTCATCAACTTGATCCTTAAATTTGAAATATTTTTCATTAGGAGGTTTACTAAATGAAAAAGGGATATTTTTGATCTCACTACCTGTCTCTAACTTTCTTTTATATTCAGCATCCTTTTTGGATCCATCATTATCTTTGGCAAAAGAAATAGATAATGTAACAACCAATTCTTTACTGTGACTTTGAAAACCAGAGAGTAAACGATTAGCAAAATTTCTTGAATCATTAACTTTAGTAACCTCCCATAACAATGGGGATGCGGTAGATCCTGCTCTAACAAAGTAAGTGTGTAAAGAATTTGGTTGGAAATCTGGCTTGAAACCTAATGAAGTCCAAGCAACGTTAATACCTTGGGCAATGATGTCACCACCAAATGTTCCTCTTGCTCCTTGAAGAATTGGTTCAACTGGATATTCGGCTTGGTAAACCAGTTTGTTTCCCGAGCTAGAAACTAAATTAACCTTGGCTTTTGCTTCTAATTTTGCTACTGGAGGGGTGATATCGTATACTTCAGCTAATAATTTATCCATTGTTTAAGAGTTGTGTGTTTGTTGTTTTGTTGTTTGAATGATAAAGTATGAGTAGAAATGAAAAATGCAAAAAAAAAGTAACTCTACTAAGAGAAATTTAAAGGATATTTATATTATAGCTTCTCCTGAAATGCAACATGCAAAAAAGATGAAAAGTGTGTATCTCTCTCTGTGTGTGTATGTGTGTTGCCTCGCCCGTTGTTTGATTTGGGCTTAATTCTTCAGTTTGACAACCGGTTAAACTTTTTGACGTTTCTGTTTTTAGACTGCGCAAATCAAACAGTTTCTGCACGCTTCGTTGCAGCCAAACAAACAAAAAAAAATAAATATCCATACTTATTTGACAAACAATGGTCGTACTAACAGAAAAGTTAAAATAAGACCAAAACCTTAATTGGCGGTAAATTGAGATATATACGCCTTAACCTTTGAGTAAGGGGATCGGATAATCCTTAGTTAGTGAAAACCAACAGGCAAATTACTAACCAACTATTTGATATTTGCAACCAACTATTCCACCCCAAGTATATAGATGTCGACTGTCTAAGAACACTCAAATGGCCACTGGATCGAAATACCGTTGTTCGGGCCACTATTTTTTTGATAATTCAAGGGGGTTAAAATCAAACAAAAAAAACATAACGTGGCTTAACCTGTTATTAATTGCATGTGGAAAACTTAATCAACTGAAATATCAGTATTAACCATTAAAAAAAAATCCGAATGAATCATCATCCTTATTACGACATGTCTAGACCGGAAAGTTAAATAAAAGCCCCCCTTTGAACAAACCAACTTATTTTCCTGCTCCTGCCTCTAATCTCCTATTTATCCCTGTTACAGGTACATTATAATGCATTAGGATACAAAGAAATAAAAAACCACGTGCAATATTGACTACTAACTATCAAGCCCAATTATCAAACGGCAAAAAGCGAAGAAGGGTCAAGTGCTTACTAACACTCATGTAACATCGATAACTCTCCTTCTCATATATCCACACCCCCCTCGATAGAGATTTCAATTGTCAGGGATACTAAGATTGCTTTGTTTTATTATCTTTTTTTTTTTTTGTTTTGGGTCTGATTTTGTTGCAATTAAACCGAAATAAATAAGGTACGTATGTATAGTCTACTATAAACGCGATTTATCAGCGGTGTTTCCAACACCGTTATAAACAATGGTCAACCCTTCTTGAATTACAGTGGCAATACACTTATGATTTTCATTGAAGAGAAAACCTCGGACTAAAGTTCTGTTATTTGAAAGTCGTCTCATTTGATAAGTAAATGCCAACCAATCTTTACAAACATCAAAACTGGAATCGTCCTCGGGGGTATACTCGTCATTGTGAAAATAAATATGATGATCTAAGGACATTGCATTGTAATGAAAAATGTGGGCAGCATTCAAAGTGTTTCTCATAATATAAGTTGCATCTCTGGACTCATCATAAGTTTCGTCTATTTCCAAAGATGGAGCCCAAGGTATATGTAAAATTCTAGCCATTGTTGTAAGAAATGCAGAATCAGACAAGTCCGCTACTCCAACAAAGTTGTATATTGGATCTCTAACTGATTGAGAATCCTTTGGTCTTAAAATTGTTTTCTCAACATCATGAATCGTGCCATTAGCGTCAGGTAATTTCTCTATAACCGTTTCAAGAGAAGCTCCAGGTTCCGGATGATTTCTTAAACCGGTGAAAACGGTTAACCATCTTTCAGCGGCGTATTGTTCATTCTCTTCGGGGCATTCTCGGAAATCCATAAACTCTTTACCGAATGCATTTCTTATAAAATCAGTATGTTGTACTTGATGTAATTTATCCGGATACGGGTATTTCAATTGAATGGGAGGAACTGGAATACTAAAATCTAACTCATTGTTCAGATCACCACCAGCACCAGCACCACCACCCAATGGCTTTTTTGTGCCCGGTTTTCTTAAAACAATCAAACACAGTAATCGATTTTTGCCTCTTTGCTCCACAACAATGTACCGCTTGCTTATATTTGCGTCGTCATATAGTTTAGTAACTGTGTAATTCATGGGAACTCTGGCATTTCCCGCATTGATGAAATACAGATGATACGAATCGGGAATAAAAACTTGGTTGGCTTCAGGGTCTCGTGTGGATTCTATTCCTACTAACAATGATTGTGCAATCATGTGACCCCCATATACTCCTCTCCCTTGTGCAACTGGTAATCTTAATGGATGGGCTCCAACATAATGGGTATCATCTATTTTTACAACTCTTAAAGCTTCTTCAAAGTCTGGTTCCGGGTTCACTCCTGCTGTTAATTCCATCGTGGTAGACTAAAAAGTAATGAATAGAATAAAACAGAAGTATATTTATATAAATGGTCTTTGGGTCCTTTATAATGATGGGGATCAAGTTGTGGTGGTTGAGACCTGTTTTTTCTTTCAGGCTGTTTTCCATTTAAATTTATAATATGGTTCTACTTACAACCCCGCAGCCGAGGGACGCTTCTCCGCCTAAATGAAAAAATCAATCCTGCGCCAAACTAATGCTTCAACCAGATTTAAGGCCGAAAAAATTCTCCGTTACCACCACCACCACCACCACCACAAAATACCACCAGACTTTTTGCTCACGTGATACGACTTTACACTGGCACTACCTCTGCTCTTTTTCTTTTGCAACAACTATACAAAACAAGGTTACATTTTCATGTGATATTCGTAAAAGATTCCACTGAGGAATGTCAAACTTTCTTTATCAAATCACAGTTCTGAATTTGCGCTATTCGTATATTTTTCTCCTTATTATTCAGGGCTGAGACAGGGAAAGTAAAATGTCAATAAATGTTATGCACGTGATAAATGGTCACATGATATCTGGCTTCGGCCATCACTCATGAACGGTTATGTAAAAAGCTTAGCAAATAGTATATCATCTGTCTGATAAAAATTATAAATCCCTTCAATTCTTTTATTTATCAATATGGTATACTACAGTATTTATTAAAACATTGACAAGTTGCTAAGATTTCCTTACCAACTGGTCTAGAAAAAAAAAAATTGCAATTAAAAAACACTGCGATGGTTTATAATGTGCAACTAATGAAACAACATCCAATCATTACGGCGTATAAAAGCGAAGATGATCTACAACAGCTAAAAGTGTGGTTTTACAATTATACAGATGAGGTAGATAATAGATTCAGAGCTGTACAAAAAGTCAACGGTTTATCAACGAGAGGGAAACTACCTCATGGCGTTGAGGCAACATCTATGTTGACATCTATAGTTGTCAAAGATTCCCAGGAAAAGGACATTGATTCCAATGTGTTACAACTATCGTATACTATGGCATTGATTAGATTTGTAAATGGTTTGTTGGATCCTTTTCAGCAATCAAACTATGCCGTGCCAATGCATTTATTAGCAAAGCAGTTGAACCTTCCGACATTTTTCGTTGAATTACGACACATGGGAACTCATGAAAGTCTACCGAGTCTCGATATTCTAAGGACTGCTTCTTCAAAGGCGTTGGAGTGGTTATATGATAATTACTGGTGTCATATACAAGATAGCGAAGAAAATGTTGTTTTAAGAAACCCTGTATTGGAGGTAATGAAATTTCGAAGTCTGGAGATAGAAATCATTAGTGAAAAATACCAGATATATAACAATTTGAAAGTATTTAAAAGAATAAGGAAGCAAGACCTAGATAAAGTATATGCTTTAGATGATACCTCAAGTGAAAATGCGGCGAAGTACTCAAACTGTATGTTGGAAATTGAAAAATTTGCAAAAGAGGATCCTGATCTCCTTGTTGATATTCTATTACTCAAAAATTATTTTATATACCCTTCTTCGAAAGTAAAGGATAAGAAATCAAAATTCAACCCATTGGTAATAAAGTTATACCAGCCTTTGTTAGATATGTTGGGACTGTCGTTCACACTAAGGTGCTTTAAGAAGACATTGGATATTATTGAAGGTCAACCTTTGTCTCCATTGCAGAGAAAGTTATTTAGAAAGTTTGGCTTTTTGGATGCAGTTGGAGATGATGAAATAGCACAATTTATTGAATGGGCCTCGCACTTTGCTCAAGACTTAATCAAGTCTACGAATGTTCCAAGTGGAGTTCAAAATAAAAATGAATTGTTAGTTCTAATTCTAGATAAACTAAAGGTGATAGAAAAGAAGCACCTCGATTTCATTGCGCCTAGTTTCTCAAACTTATTAGACAAGCTTTGCAGTTTGGCAGAAAAGGAAAAGGAAGGTCGCATTAAACCCGAGGTTATGGAAAGGTTAATGTCCTGGAATAAACTGTTGAAAACTTTACAAACTACTAAGAAATCATTTGAACTACCTCCTTCGTTGGACGATTTACTAGGACTTTCACCATCTCCTAGTACATCAACTAAGAGATCTCTAGAGACTGAGGAAGATGAAGAAGCTACTAAAAAACAGCATATATCCGGTGATGTCGAGACGTATTTGTTGACTTCTGATAGTGATTGGAAACCTACTCCTTTTGGTATGTGTGTATAGATGTTGTTATAATAGATTCATATACATAATAGAAGATTGATCTCTTATCTAATCAGTAGAAAAAGTGCTCCAGACTTTTTGTGTGGCGCACTAAAAAGGTAGCACACACATAAAGAAAGAGCAAGGCAACAGAAAGAGAAACAGAGAGAGAGACCAAATCAGTGTCGTGAATTCAACTTTACAACATCACTAAAAGAATCCCAAATCAATCAGAATCACCATCTGGACTTCTTCTATTTTATATCAATAATACGTTTACCAGTATTTAACATTTGCATATACAGAGCATACTTCATACTATTCCCCAAAAGGCAATATCTGAAGTGATTTACCCACTACATTTTATAACTTCATTTGTCCGCTATCAAATACCATCACAAATTCTACATTCTAAATATTACATCTTTTTTTTTTTTTTTAATACCACAACCAATTACTTCCCCTTATCACATCTAAATGATACCTCAATGGATACCTCAGAATATACAGAAACGATTGCTCCTATATGTGTTACAGCAGTTGTCTTTGTTTTCTGAGATAGATTTACCGAATCTTGAAGAAGTATCCCTTAATAATATTGTGCTAAAAAGTGTCGTCATAGATCCCGAGAAGGTGGGCAAACTACCGGGTTGTAATTTAAGATATGGACAAATTGGATCATTGGAATTAACCACTATATCAGGAATAAGTGGGGTCAATATAGATTTGAATGATGTTGAGATTGTGATATCCCCTGATTTTGATATTGATGAAAACATAACGAATCAAGTAGCATTCCTGTTGGCACAAAGCACCGCAGACTTGGCAAACACCATAATGTTAGACACTGAGGAATTAGGCGACGAGGATGGAGCAACAGATGAAGCGGTGGAAGATGATGAAGATTCTGAAGATGAAGTTGTCACACCGGCACAAAAGGCACGGAGACCAAGCATAATGTCGGGAAACAAACCCTCAGCTTTGGGTGGAGTCATGCAAAGGGCTGTTGAAATGGCACTACTGAGATTACAGATAAACATAAAATCCATAAGAATAAAAGTTGTATCGGAATTAACTGATCTTCAATTGGAGGTTGACTCAATTAGTATCAACAGTGTAAATGGAACTAGAACAGTGAATGTGCAGGGCACCAGGTTGAAGACACTCAAGCCAAAAGTGAATCCAGGGGAATGCTCTCTGGCGAATGAAAAACCAAAACCAGAGGAACACTCGGAGAATAATGAAGACGAGGAGGAAGACGACGACGATGATGAAGAAGAAGAAGAGCATGAAGAAAGTTATGGTAACGAATCATTGATGGACAGTATGGTGTTCACTCACGAAGAAGCGAGCTCAATATATATGAGTGCTACGTCTCAATCGTTTGAAAAATCGGCAGCTCAAGCATTGCCTGATGGTATAGATAATAAAATTACAGAGGACGAAGAGGAAAGCAAAGACCCACCTACAATATTCCATATGGATGATTGTATGTTAGAATTTGATGGACTTTCGACGATTTCGAATTTAGAAGTTGAAGTCGGAAATATAAACTTGGCATTCACTCCGTTAACTCCAACGTTGATTTCAATTTTTCAAGGAATAACCAAAAGTCTCAAGATTAAATATTATCAGAAGAAGAGAAATAATAGGAATAAGCAATTTCAAAGGAATACAAAGTTTCCTCAGTATACTGATGAAAATGATGAAATCACTGATGATGAAGATCTGTCTCGAGGTGGTTCAGATGACCCTTTTTTCAACAAACTTCGGATAAATAATTTTGTGATTAGTACAACATCTGCATTGGGAGAAGATGGTTCATTTACCAGTTCCAATGGAATTAGTATAATTTTTTCAAACATCAATATCAAACAAAAGAACGAATTATTACTATATGGGGGAATTGAAATATTTAAAATAGCTCGATTTTTTAATGGTGACCGTTTTGAAATTTTCCAATTTGAAAGACCAGGTAGTGAAACCTCAGCAATGCGTCCACAATCTCCACTGAGCGTCATGTCGGCATCCACTACCTCGAGTTCTTCAGCTAAGGCGGATATTCGATTTGAAGTTTTCAAAAAATCAGAAGAGTCGGAAGATTTGGAAATAACCATATTAATGGCCAAAACTGCTATTTTCAATTTTGATCTTCAAAGTATATTGATCTTGTCAAATTTTGCAAAAGCTGTTAATTCCATTTATGACGAATTTGGTGTTTTCAAGGATATGATAGATAAATGGAGGGACGAAGAAAATAAAATAGAAAATAAACCTGATACTCCTGAAAAACTGCCTAACCATCAGTTCATTTTACAAACTGCATCTGTTTTTATTAATTTGGTAATATGCACTGACTTGAAATTGCAATTCATTATTTTTCCAATAAAGTTTAACTTGTTACAGGATCAATTGACAATTTCAAAGATATTACTTAATTGCATAAATAATGATATTCTGGAAGAAGGTATAATTACGATCTCAGATATTGCCCTAATTACAAAGAAGCAAGATTTTGAAGTGTTCTTACAAACAACTGGAACATCAGCCAATACACATTCAATTCCTCGAAAGGCTACTATGAATTCCAAAGTGAATTTAATGGTTAAGAATATTTTAATAAGTATATCAATGAATCGATTGAAATTTATTGGAGATAAACTCAAGAATTTTTTCAATGAATTTTTGGAACAATCACCTACTCAATCAAACTCTTTGGAGAATTCATTTCTTGATGAACCATTGAAAAAGGCAAAAGTTGAAAATTCACTTCATATGACGACTCCTTCATTAAGCAATGCTAGAAGACCAGGTGGTAGACGAGTTGGTTTAGGTTTAAATCACTCTCCAAGTGTGTTTTTAGGATCTGGTCGTATAAACCTGACAAGTTTCCATATCAGTGTAAAGGATATTTTCGTTAACATTATAGATGTATTTCCAAAATTTGGTGATTTGAATATTACATTGTCGGACTTTGTTGTTTACAAATTAAAGCAAGACATTATTGGACATTTGAAATCTGTTGGTATAAACCGTAAAAAGGGTGATTTGATAGAAAGTTTGTTACATCAATACCAAGACTTGCCACTTGATAAACTTGAATTTCCTTTGTTATTATTAAAATTAAGACCCGGTGATAAAACCACTAAAATTGAGATAACAGCTAGAAATCTTTTGCTTGAATACTATACAAACTGGTTACTCTTAATGGATAAAGAAGAATCAATCATAGATGCTGTTGAGGAGGAAATTATAGAAAAAGTCACACCTTCAAAGGCATCTACTCTGAATAAACTTGACATCAGATATACCATGTATGATTGTATGATTGGGTTGACCCCAGGAAGATTGAATTGCAAAAGTTATTTGATTATTGGAAAGGGTAATTCAGATCTTTCTTTTGGTATTAACCAGTTCTACATCAAGTGTTCATTTAGAAATATATCTTTGATTTTGATTGATGATGTAGCTAATGTGGTGAATGCTAGTGCTTCAATTCCAACTCCACGACAAACTCCTTATGTCTACGTGCAACCATTGGATTATTATTCGAAACAGGGGTATATTCAATTGGGTTCGATCAATGTTGCTCATGTCGGAATCACATTTAATACGGATGTGGAAGAGTTGAAGAAACGAAATGCAAAACTAGGGATTAAAGATAGTTTGTCATTTGTTGACTTGAAAATAAACTCAGATGAACATGTTTTCAATTTATGTGCTGATTCGACTAATACATTGATTCAATTAATTAATGATTTGAAATTGCCATTGGGTTTTACAGATGAAGATAAAATGAAAGTGAATTTTCGAGATCGAGTGAATGTTATGAAAGATGTTGACCCAAATATATTTAAAGACTTGGCGGAAGAATTTACAGAATTGCATATTGATGATGATGGAAATCCAAGTGAAAGTAGTTCTCAAGAAGCATCTTCGTTGGTGTTTGAAGAAGAGCATTTTGAAAGAGGAACTAGGTCCTTGTATGATAATTCTCATGTTGATCCCCTTCACATAAATATTAATTTATCAAAGACAAAACTTTATCTTTATGATGGTTATGATTGGAAACGGACCAGGAAAGCAATTAGGGGTAGTGTTAAGAAATTTGAAACTCAACAAAAGGATAGTAACCAAAAGGATATTAAAAACCAAAATGATGGTATCAAAGATGGCGGCGGCAAGAAACGTCGGGTTGTGTTTGAAGTGGAGGACAACGAAACCCTGGAAGATATGTTTGAGGAAACTTTATTTCAATCAATTCATTTAAGTGTTCCGCGAAACAAAACTGCTGCTGATATGGCAGCTAGTATTAACTTGGATATACAAAATGACAATGACGTTACAAATGCAGAAAAATTTGAAAAAAATATGGATCATGGTAAGAGCTATAAAAACTTGAAATTATCAAGATCAGTGAAACATAAAGTATTGTTTGATTTTAAAAATATTGAAGTTGGAATTAATGTATATTCTACAAGAGATCCAAGACGTGACAAAACTGAAGAAAATATGAAAAATGAATTATTGAATTTTGTTGAATTAAGAGTTGGAGAAGTTGATATTTATGATAATGTCCCCACTTCTACATGGAACAAATTTTTAAGTTATATGAATGTTCTTGGAGATAGAGAAATTGGAACAAGTATGTTGAAGTTATCAATTTTGAATGTTCGACCAGAACCATCAATGGTATCAGGAGAAGCTATAATGAATCTATCTATGTTACCATTGAGATTACATGTTGATCAAGATACACTTGATTTTATGATTAGATTTTTTGATTTCAAAGATGAAAGATTTGAATTACCACCGGATGAAATTTTATTTATTCAAAAATTTGAAATCAGTTCAATTAAATTGAAATTAGATTATAAACCTAAAAAAGTTGATTATGTTGGTCTTAGATCTGGTAAAGCAGGTGAATTTGCTAATTTCTTCACTTTGGATGGATCAACTATCACATTACCAAAAGTCAAATTATTTGGAATGTCGGGTGCACCTAAAATTGGAATTGGATTAGGTAAAGCTTGGTTACCTGTATTTCAACTGACTCAAGTCATTGGGATAATTTCTGGTGTTGCGCCTTTGAGGTCTGTGGTTAATATTGGTGGTGGATTTAAAGATTTAGTAGCAATTCCATTGAATGAATATAAAAAGGATGGTAGATTGTGGAGAAGTATTCGAAAAGGTACTGTTTCATTTGCAAAAACTACTGGATATGAATTGTTTAATTTGGGAGCAAAATTGGCATCTGGGACACAAGTATTGTTGGAACAAGGAGAAGAAATGTTAGGTGGTGAAGGATCTAGTGCTAGGGCACCGGGAGGTAATATTAATAATACTATTCGTCGTAATTCAGATGCTTCTGATGGTGGTGGTGGTGGTGGTGGTTCACCACTGGAATATGATGATTCAAATTTACAAAAGAATTTATTACTTAGTTCACAAATCTTAAGTAAAGCATCGACGAAAATGACAAATCATGAGTATGGTGCAAACAAGTTTTATTCGCATATTGAATTAGATGATGAAGATGACAAAATCAACGGGATTCATAAAGAGTTGTTAAGTAAGTCGATATTTTTATTGGCACCTTCAGACGAAGTGCATACCGGGTCAATTTCAAGAGCAGACGAAGAACGATTGCATCAAGATGATGAACGTGAAGGTAATGATGATGATGATGATGATGATGATGATGACGAAGAGTTTGATCTTTATGCCTGCGATGATGAGGAGGAATTACAAGAAAAACTAATCAGTTTATATTCTAATCAACCAGAATCAATAGAGCAAGGGTTTAAATCGGCATATAAATCATTGGGTACAAATTTGAAACTTACAAAGAAGCAATTACTTAAATTAAAGCGAGAATTGGATCAAACGGATACAGTACAAGAATCGATGTTAACTGTTTTGAAAAACTCTCCAATCATTTTGATACGACCATTAATTGGATCTACGGAAGCATTATCGAAATTATTAATGGGTGCTGGAAATCAAATTGATGCAAAGAAACTTGTTGAGAAGAAAGATAAATATCCTACGTAGATTTTTTTTTTTTTTAATAATAATAATACCTAATAATACAAGATATTTCAGTTTACCAATGGTGGACTCGTTTGTTCACCCCCGCACTTAAACATAACTTTATTTACATGTAATCCCGTGGATCACAAAACAGCATTGGGTTTTAATTTCCCCGTAAGGTTACTCGTCTTTATAATAGTTACATTTTCTAAACAATCTTTAATTAGTTAAATCATCTCCATAGTGGATCTTCTCCGCGGTGGGGGGTCGATCTCTCGAAATTCTTCCGTCGTGCATGGTACGGCCACGAAAAAAAAAAAAACGAGAAGAAAATAAGGCGACGGTTTGTTTTTTTGTGTCGCTTGACGTCAACCCCCCATCTTGATTCTTAACCATCACGCGAGGGAAGGGAAAGGCGTGTGTGGGGCCACTCCATAGGAAGAGTTAGGTCTGGTCTGGGTATTGGAGTTCATCTCTGATGTTTTTCACCTCTTAGTATGTGGCCCATACAAGTAGACCAATCACCCCAACTCAGATCAAATCATCTCTTGCTTTCCTGTCTGTCTGTCTGTCTGTCTAATTTTTCCCTTTCCTTATCTCGGAAAAATTTTGTTGCACAGACAAAAATTTGAAAAATTTTTATGTGAATTTCTTTTTTTTTCCGTTCATGTATTTAATTTGCACCTTACGGCGAATTGAGTTTCTCATACATAAGAAAACAAAACTAATCTCATCACGATATTTATTTAGGGTTTGACAAACAAGCTTTTTTGATCTCGTATCAAGATTGAAAGTGTTTGCCAATAGTACTTCAATGGAGAGAGTAGAGATTGAAGGGTATGATAAAGAATCAGGAGGAGATGATAACTGTACAATCAGTAACGTAACCAAGAGCGAAATGGGGTTCTTTTTTTAAACCTCTTTGCATCCAAATTAAATTTTGCATCATGGTACAACCTTCAACTTCAAATGCCCTAACCTAATTTATCTCGCTATCTCTGCTCTCCTCATCTTTTTCTTGTATGCCCTAGTGGTTTTTTTTTTTGCTTTTCTGGGTTGCATTGTCACACTTATCTTGGTATCCGAAGAGATATGTACATAGATATCTCTATTTCCATATATATATAAATCGGTCTTATTTCCTCCAGACCCCTTCTTTTTTTTTTCAGATTTTTCATTTTTTTAATTTATTTTTCATTTATATTACAGAAGTATCTTAGGCAAATACACCTTCATACATGTCATTTTACTTATTGACACACAATTTCAAATCATACCTTCAATCAGTTCATTAATCTACTGAAAAACATCACCTATTTTACCAAAAAAAAAATTTATTATTATGACATTACAATCACCCGATAGACAACATTCCATTGTTGAATTGTCCCCGGATCAATATGAACAAGACAAGAAAACATCAGGAAGTCTGTTTGATTTAGAAGCAGGAGGTAAAGAGAAATTACCTGATGCATCAGCTACTCAAGCTCATGAGCTTACTTCTAGTGCTGATGAACAATCATCATATAACACTTTATCATGGACCCAGAAATTGAAAGTGAGGTTCCCCTTTTACAGATTAGCAATTGATATTTTCATTGGTTGTTTCTTTACATCTTGGTGGTTATCTATTGTTATTCAAGATAAACATAGACATCAATGGTTGATTCCTACTGTTATTTGGGGGATGATTATGGTTCGTTTGATTACTTGGCATATCAAGATTTTACCATGGTTATTAAAACAAGTTAAATTTGTTTGGGATTTCGTCACTGATTATATTTATAAAATTTTATCTAAAAGATATCAAAGATTAATTGTTGGAGCTATAATTACTGTAGGAGTTGTTTTATTGGGTACTTTTGTACCTACTGAAACAGAATATTCTAAAAGAAAAGATAGAGCAATTTCATTTTTTGGTTGTATTGTTGCTATTTTCTTATTATTTATTACTTCAAAAGCTCCAACAAAGATTAATTGGAATGCTGTTATTGGTGGTATGTTGATGCAATTTATTGTTGCATTATTTGTTTTAAGAACTAAATGTGGGTATGATGTATTCAATTTCATTTCTACATTAGCAAGAGAATTATTAGGTTTTGCTAAAGATGGGGTAGCTTTTTTAACTAATAAAGAAGTATCTCAATTTGGTATGTTTTTCTTTACTGTTTTACCTTCAGTTGCATTTTTTGTAGCATTTATTCATATTTGGTATTATTTTGGAGTTATTCAATGGGCAATTAAAAAATTTGCTTATTTCTTCTTTTGGACTTTAAGAGTTTCTGGTGCAGAAGCAATAACTGCTGCTGCTTCTCCATTTATTGGGATTGGTGAAAGTGCAATTTTAATTAAAGATTTGATGCCTTATTTAACTAAAGCTGAATTACATCAAATTATGACTTCTGGATTTAGTACCATTAGTGGAGCTGTTTTGGTTGGTTATATTGGTCTTGGTCTTAATCCTCAAGCTTTGGTCAGTAGTTGTGTCATGTCAATCCCTGCTTCTCTTGCAGTATCTAAATTAAGATACCCTGAACTTGAAAATCCAATTTCAAGTGGAACAGTAATGATTCCAAAATCAAAACAAGAAAATAAAGAACAAAATAATAACAATGATGACCAACATCAACCTCAAAATGTCTTGCAAGCCTTTTCCAATGGGGCAACTTTAGGTTTAAGAATCGCAGGTACTATGATGATTCAATGTATGTGTATCATTGGTCTTGTTGCATTATGTAACGGGATCTTGACATGGTTTGGTAATTATTGGAACATTAATCAATTGACTTTGGAATTAATGCTTTCATATTTATTTTATCCAATTGGATTCTTATTAGGAACTCCACGTAATGAAATTTTACATGTTAGTAAATTAATGGCTTATAAATTCATTCAAAATGAATATGTAGCTTATAATTTATTAACTAATGAAGCTCCATATAATGAAATGTCAAAAAGAGGTACTTTGATTGCAACTTATGCTTGTTGTGGATTTGCAAATTTGGGTTCATTAGGTATCACTTTAGGTGTTTTGAATACTTTAACTAATAATTCAAGAGCTAAAGATATTGCTTCAACTATTATGTCTGCTTTATTTTGTGGTGCAATTGCTACTATGTTATCCGCAGCTATTGCCGGTATGGTCATGCATGATTTGAATGCTTTTATAACCAGTTAGAGAGAGATTTGTTTGTTTGGGTTTATTAATTTGTAATAATGTAGTGTTTTTTTTTTTGATATTAATCAGATAGAAAGAGTTCTAGTTGACCCTCTTTTGGAAATATAAGTAATAGAAATGAGTTTGGTTCCTTGCTTGTAGTTTCCTCTGGATTTCATAGATGTTCCCTGATAATTATCTATTTAAGATCTTCATACTTTATGATTAGCATTAAAAAAAGGGGCTGTTAGATTGTTAGTTGAATAGTGGTAGTGTAGTTTGGTAGGAAAAAATTTACGAATGAACATAAATTGGATTACGCGACAAGAACAACAACCCTCCTCCTTACTCAATATCACCACAATCAACCATTCCCCTTAAACACTCACACTCACACAAACATGTCCTCTTCATCATCATCAAGAGCCGCAGATGCAGCATTAGAAGATGCCATAGTTGGTAATGCGATAGATATAATTGATTCCCAAATCCCCAAAATCTTGAGTAATATAAATTTATCCAAAACTACAATTTCTAATTTCCCAAGTCGTATTTCAGGATATGAAGAATTTTTAAATAATATTCAAAAATTACTTTCTGAAAGATCATCAATAATTGAAAATCAATTTTTTTGGTTAGAAGGAATTTTTAAATTAAGTTTAATTTTAATTAAATTGAAAACTACATTTAATCAATTATTTTTAAAATCTATTTCATCGTCACCAATTCATGAAATTGAAATTATTGGACCAAGAACAATTTCTTTTAATATTAAATTACTTGAATTTACTGATTCTTTAAGTCTAATAATTTCTGAATTTTTTAATAATGTTCAAAATATAGCTAGTTCTACTACTTTCCAAAATAAAATTCAAGATTTAACTATTAATTGTTTACTGTTATTATTAATTGAAGAAATTGAAGATTCAAGATTTGAAAATATATCTGATACTATATTACAACTGATTCAATTATATTTGATTTCTTCTAAAGTTGATATCACAGTTATTATTTGTTTTAATGAAGTTATTTATAGATTGGGTAAATCATCATTAATATTACCCATTCTTGATCAATTGGATCCGGAACGTCCTATGAAATCAATTTCTTCCGGTTCAATTAATTTGGTAGATGTGATGAATTATTATCGATATATTGGGTATAATCTAGTTTCATTGTCTGTTGTAGGGGGAGGAAATGATTTAGAATATAGTAAATCTGCCGAAGTTTATTTAAGAATATTATTAAGTTTTCCAAATGTGAATTTGAAATTATATTCCAATGAAGAAGAAGCTGAAGATATTAAAATTAAAGATAGATCCGAGAATTATATTATTAATTTATTAGAAAGACAAGAACTTTCATTGATTTATGTTTTGAATTATGTTTTATCTGTTGGATCATTACGGAAATTACTTGAATCATCAAAATTGTATGAACGTGAATTGAAATTTCTTGTGAAGAGCGTATCTACTTCCCTTTCTAAAGATATAGATGAACAAGCATCACAATCAGGAAGCGCAAGATCAAGTGTTGTATCTTTACCTCAATTTAGAAATGATATTGAAAAAAAAATAGAATTGGAAAAGAAATTTAAAAGTGGGAAATATAAATTTTCTTCATTAAGTAGTGTTATTTTCAATGGTACATATAAAGAGAAATTAAAATTGGTGGTTAATTTTGGTGAATATTTACTTACTCCTACTTTATTTGTTGAGAAAGTAAATTCTGATACCAACAATGGTATTGAATCTAATAAAGTAGTGGAGAAACTAATTCAAGCTCAACAACAGATTTACGAGTTATTATCTTCTTCGTAGTGTATATTCTATTCTATATTATATAGTTTTAGTGATTCGATCTTGTAAAGCATCTACATAACTATCCAAATCCAAATCAATTGCACCAATCACGATATTCATTCCCTCAGGTGATGAAATCACATTGAATTGTAAATGTGACAGAAACCCATTATCTTGACTAAACCAACAAGGCATTGGTAATTTCCCAACATTTGAAATTTCAATAGTACAACGAGCATCATAACTACCAATTTTCGATTGAATAAATTTTTTAATATTTACAAATTTCAACATCCCAACACGATAAAATGGATATTTTGTAACAAGTTCATTATCTAAAAAATCCGAGATATAATTCATTGTTTTTATTGGATTTGTAATTGGTTCAATTGAAATTGTTGTTTCTGCAACTGCGACTTGAAACATATCCAAATCATAGTATCTTCTTCCATTTAATGGAATTGAAATAGATATTGAATTTTCAGGATAATTTTCAAAAAAAGTTTGTGATACAATCGTAGCTAACCAAGGAGTGAATTTCATAGATATAGATCTAGTGAATTTTAAAATTTCAGTCAATTTATCATTGGGGATATGAATTGTTTTATATTTTGTAATTTGTCCTATTGAAATTGGATTGTTTTGAAACATTGGGAATTTATAATAGTTTGGATAACTCATGTAAGAAAATAATTTCTTAATCCATTTAGGAATATAATGATTTATTATCCCAATGATAGAAAACCATATTGGAGTTTTATATAATGGACTAGAATCATCTACGGATATTGGAATCGAATTCACTTGATTGCTCAAAATTTCTTTAAACTCAACATCTCCACCATTCTGAGATTCTAATAAATTTAATAATTCCTCATGGAAAAATCTACCACTGTTACCATCGAAAAAACTATGATTACAACATAAAGTTAATCTATTCCCCTTAATGAATAATTTCCATAATGGTTTATTACAATTCATTTCAAAATAAATTGAATTCAAAAATTCAAAAAATTCTCCGTTTTCCATTTCATAATCAGTATATTCAACAACAGATTCAAAAGTAATAGGAATACTCTTCAATACATAATCTTTATAATCAAATTCTTCACCATCTTTACATCCAAAAAAATTACATCCTAAAATAGGATTCTTTGAAATTAAATTAATTAATGCTTGAGATAATTTCTCACGAGTAATTTCAATTGGATATTCAGCAGTTACATTGAAATTCAGATAATATTTATATTCAGCACGACATATTTGATACCTTTCAAAAAAAGATGCTTGTCGTAAACCTATCATTAGAAAGGATCTGGATGATTTACTTTGAAATATTATTTGGACTCGATTGTTGTTGAGAGGAGATCGGATTAATAAAAAAAGAAAAAAAAGTTAAAAACTTTAAGAAAAAAAAATAATCTGCTCCGGGCGAGAGTCGAACTCGCGACCTTAAGATTATGAGACTTACGCTTTAACCAACTAAGCCACCGGAGCTATTCGATGCCTTGTTTTTTCCTTAATTGAGTGACGTCAGTGGATTTTTCCATAGGAAATGATTGTTTTATTTATCGTTTTTAACCTTATTTAACTATATCCGTTATCTTAAGTCCATTGTTTCGATGTAAATTGGGAAAATATACCGTTTTTGTGGTGATAAAAGCTAAAAAGGAGTGGTTTCTGCTTGGTTTTGGATAGAATGGATATCTCCGACAAATTCCATACTAATCTACCTTACCACAACTAAACGTTGAAATAGTAAATTAAAATTGTATTAAACAAACGTGGTATTTAAAAGATGTAAATAGATATATGACAGAATTTAATACTCCAATTTAATTATTGCAAAAGATATTTCTTTACTATTTTGGAATTATTTTGAAACAAACTTTTGCATCCAAATACTTTATAATTTTTTTATTACCGAAGAAAGATTTGATAAGGCCCGACAGACTAGTAAACCGTTAAACACCTTTTAATCAATCAACAATTAACATAAATATGACAATACTTCCATGCTTATTGGAAGGGTAATTGTTCAGTTTAAGGTTATAATAATGACGTGTGGTGGAATTGTAGTCCGGAGAGAGTGGGAAAGTTGACGCGACAATGGTAGAAATTTTTTTTGTTCCCGGTTCCGTTATTTCATCCCAAAGAAGAATAAAAAGTTTGAGATTATCCCCGTGTCGGAGTTAAATAGGTTGTGCCGCAAATAGGATAACATAATATATCTTACAATAGATACTGGAGAGAGGAGGGGACGAGAGGAAGTAAAGAGAAAAACAAGCGGTGCCACAGGGTTACTAATGAGAATACAATACAATACAATATAGTTAGCAACGGAAGAGGAAGAGGGAAGGAAGCGGAAGGAATGTCCGACGTTGTCTGTACCGACATTGACCCCATATTCGGTTTAAAAACCCCATATTGTATTATGAAGTAGATAAATTGAACCGTTGAGTGATTGGTGAACACAGAGACAAGACAAGATAAAGGAGGAAAAAGGGGGAGCAGGAGAAAGAGGAGAGTACGACGATACCGATCAGATCAAGGTTTTATACATTAGAATATTTCTTGACAGTGAAGAAGGAGATCCTCGGGGGGACTTGTTGTTAGTAAGTACGTAATAAATAAAAGGCGGATAAAGAAGCGTTGGTATTTCCTTCATTGTGCAATAAAATTATTTTTTTTTGCCGAGACTCCGACGGTCTGGACTGTAAGTCAGAGGTGGGGGTGGCGGTGGGGTAGTCACCTTGGGAGTCGTGGTCGTCGGTCGGCGTTTCTCGCGAAAAACTGGTAGCATAGCACACCTTTACTTTCCCTCCACTCCGATTAGGTATTAGGTGAAAATTGATCCGTTACATTTTTCTAACTGTGGGGATGAGTGGGCGGGCGTAAATGAGGAGGAGGAGCAAACGCCAACACACAGTACGAAATTTAATATATATAAAATATATTTCCCACCCACCCCGGAATTTTCACTCTTAATAATTCCTATTCCTATTTCTTTCACTTTTATAAAGAACAATCAAGGACTCACCCAACCATGACTTATTTATACACAGAAACTCCGGAACACATTTACCAAACCTTCAAGGATAAACAAAGAAAACCTGAAGAAAACTCTAATAGTGTTAAAATTCCAAACACAAATGCACCAGGTCACTCCCACATCTACAGATCAGGTGCTTCCCCTGATGCATTAGTCAGTGTTCCTTATCCAGGTGTTCACACCTTGTTTGACACTTTTGAAATTAGTGCTACTGTCAATGCTGATAAACCTTTCCTTGGTACCAGAATTCAAAATCAAGATGGTACTTTTGGTGATTATAAATTTCAAACTTACAGAGAAATTCGTCAAAGAAGAGATAATTTTGGTTCTGGTCTTTTCCACATTTTGGAAAATAATCCTTATAAAACTGATAGTGAAGCTCATAGTAAATTGAAATATGACCCTTCAAAGACTGGTGATTCATTTATTCTTACCGTGTTTTCTCACAATCGTCCAGAATGGGCTTTGTGTGATTTAGCTAGTGCTGCTTATTCAATCACCAATACTGCTTTGTATAGTACTTTGGGTCCAGAAACAAGTAAATACATTTTAGGTTTGACTGAATCTCCAGTTGTCGTTTGTACAAAAGACAAAATTGAATCTTTGATCCAATTAAAGAAAGATAATCCAGATGAATTGTCCAATTTGATAACTTTGATTTCTATGGATCAATTGACTATAGATGACAGTCATTTGAAAGCTGCTGCTCATTCTGTTTCAATCACTTTGTTTGATTTGGCTGAAGTTGAAAGAATGGGTTCTATTAACCCATTACCTCCAATTCCACCAAAACCAGAAGATATTTTCACCATTTCTTTCACTTCAGGTACCACTGGTGCTGCTCCAAAGGGGGTTGTCTTGTCACAAAAGAATATGGTTTGTGGTGTCACTGTTCATCTTGGTGGTTTTGGTATTACTCCTAACGCAACCCATTACAGTTTCTTACCATTGGCTCATATTTATGAAAGAGTTCTTCTTCATTATGGTTCCCTGTCTGGTATGAAAATTGGTTATCCACAAGGTCCAACACCAGCTACTTTATTGGAAGATATTAAGGTTTTAGAACCTACCTTTTTATGTTTGGTTCCTCGTGTTTATACCAAACTTGAAGCAGCAATTAAAGCTCAAACTATAGATAATGAAAGTCCATGGATTAAATATTTGTTTCAAAGTGCTATTAACAAAAAAATGGAATTACAACAACAAAATGATTTCACCAATCCTTCTAATATTTTACAAGATTGGTTATTAAATACTGTTAAAGCAAAAATTGGTATGAGAAATGTTCAATTTTTAGTTACTGGATCTGCTCCAATTGCTAAAGAAACTTATTTTTTCTTAAGAGCTGCTTTAAATTTACCTACTGGTTTTAAATCAGGTTATGGTTTAACTGAAAGTGTCAGTGGTTGTTCAGTATCACCTGGTCAAGCAACTAAATTTTCAACTGGACCAATTGGTATTTCCACCGAGATGAGATTAAGAGATATTCCATCAATGGGATATTCAGCTAAAGATGAAAATGGACCAAGAGGAGAACTTTTATTAAGAGGTCCACAAATTTTCCCAGGTTATTATAAAAATCCAGAAGAAACTGAAAAAGCATTTGATGAAGAAGGTTGGTTCAAAACTGGTGATGTTGCTGAAATTGATCCAGAAACAGGTAGACTTAATATCATTGATCGTGTTAAGAATTTCTTTAAATTGGCACAAGGTGAATATGTTAGTCCTGAAAGAATTGAAGGTTTATATATGGCCAAATTTCCATATGTTGCTCAAGTTTATGTTCATGGTGATTCATTAGAAACTTATCTTGTTGGTATTATTGGATTAGATCCAACTACTATTGGTGGATATATTAAAAAGAGATTTAATGATAAGATTGAAAAACCAGAAGATATAATTCAATTTTTTAAATTACCTAAAAATAGAAAAATTTTATTACAAGATATGAATCAATCAGTTGGTAAAAATTTACAAGGTTTTGAAAAATTACATAATATTGATGTATCTTTTGAACCTTTAACTGTGGAAACTGGTGTTATTACCCCAACTATTAAAATTAGAAGACCAATTGCTTCTAAATTCTTCAAGAGTCAAATCGACCTGATGTATTCTGAAGGTTCTATCATTAGAAATGGTAATTTGTAAGTTGTTACTACTGCTAGTTTGTAGTAATAATATTTAGTAAATGTTAATATATATATATATTTAGATTTTTAACGTATTATTTTTTTGAACAATCTATAACAAAAAAATCAAACTCTATTATCTTTTTATCTACATGCAAATGGCATTTTTCCATGACATCTAGATACAATTTCTAAATAATTTGGTTCATTTTCAGGTGTAATATAACCATGTCTAATTAAAAAATCCACAATTACCAATCCACAATTTGGTTTAAATTGTTTAGAATGTAATTTTTGTAAAATTTCATCAACATTTAATAATTGGAAATCTTCAGCTTCACCATCTTGAGGAACAATAATATTTTTTTCATTATCAAATTTAATATCATAAATATATTCTACTTCAGGTTGTACTCTACCATCATTAGTTAAATACATATATGATACAACACCAGTACTTTTAATATGAGATTTGACAAAATCTTCTTCTAATCCTGCTTCTTCAAAACATTCTTTAATCACAGTTTCTTCTAATCCATGAGGATATCCTAATCCTCCAGCAACTGTATTATCCAACATACCAGGATAAGTTGGTTTATTTAATGATCTTCTAGGTATCCACATTTTCAATTTCCCATCATTTGTATCTTGACTCAGTACGTACCCATTGATATGAACACCATATGTGACAACTCCTAAAAGTACAGTAAATGCTCGTTCAATTAATACATAAGGTATGGTATTAGGGTAATAAATGGTATATAATTCATTTCTCCAACCCTTTTCAAGTAATTCATAGAATTCAGGACGCGTTCTTAATTCTTGTCCTAATTCTGCAAATAATAAATTCCGTTTCTCAAATGTATCATATTGATCATTTATCTTGATTGTTTTGGCATTAGAATCAAATTGGAAAGATTGTAAATCTTGGAAAGCAGATTCGGCGATATTTGAAGATATGTAACCTAATGTGGCTTTTCCATCATGAGTTAATAATTTGTAGAATTTATCATCGTTCAATTGAAATGAATCAACCGCATTAATCACGTCTATAAATGAAGTTGTCATTGGAGGGGTTAAAAACCTTAGGAAGTGTTGGACTGGTGCTGGTGATAGTGGAATTTCATGAGTTTGATTCCGAGTAATATCATCACTCACTAATAGTCACTGAGTCATTTGCATCAGGAAGAAAAAAAAAAATTTTTATTTTCAATTTGGACTCCACACAAACAGACAACCAAATAACCATTAAGTGGAATCACACACCACCCACACTTGGCAGATCCACCCCCAACGTACCTGAAAAGTCCCAATATGCCAGGATCATCAAGGTCCCTTTTCAAAGCACTAGAAACAGTATTCACAAATTGGACAGAAGAAGGAGAAAAGGATGTTGAATATAACAATGAAGATCTAGCGGAATTAAAAAACAAAATAATACCTGAATATTTGGATCGACATAATAATTTAACAAATATTCAACTGTCCCCCAGTATAAATGATGAATTATACAATGTTTATAATAAATATATTAAACCTTCGGAAGATATAATGAGAGAATATGTATTTCTTGATATATTAAAAGAAATCCTGTCTGTTTTTAATATTGATGAAGTTGATTTATGGTTACTGACATATTTAAAACCTGCATTAGACAGTGCTAGTTATTATTCTGAATTTGTTCACAAGGCAAGGGAATTGATTAAAAGAATAGCTATTGATCCATTAAGTACAGATGATTTGAATTTAAGTAATGAACGAGGGAAAATTGGGAAAATTGTAATGAATCAAATAATGAATATATATTTAAATCTGGATAAAAGATGTGAATATTTGAATTTGGGAATTCTTGATGATAATAGTCAATCATACCATGAAAGAATACGATTTATACGATTTAATTGTATTCAATTACTTCAAGAATATGGATTGAAACATATTATAAATTATTGTGATTTATTAGATTTACATTTAAAAGAACCAAAAGACAGATGTGATACTTTAATATTATTTCTGAATTTAGTGGGTACACAAAATTCTCAAATTTGTCATATTATTGATTCAGAATTATTTATAGATTTATTAAGATGTTTATCTTATGATTTTAATGAAGCTACGGTTTTTGCAGCTTTAACTACTTTAATGATGCTTATTCCTCAAGTTAGTGTTAAACTTGGGAAATATACATCTGATTTATTTGCAATTTATATGAGATTGGTTTATTGGAATGAATTGGATAAATTTATAACTAATAGGTATGAATTTTTATTGAAATATATTGATGAACTGATGATTTCTTGGATAATTGATCAAAGAGAAAGTGAAAATAATGCAACTGAAATTATTTTTGATTGGAAATATTTGGGAACTTTATTATATGGATTATTTGTTTTTAATTTCATTCAATTTACTTCAACTCCATTAAAATTTTTACTGCATAATAAACCAAATTTAATTCCATTGTTATTTCTTGAAGCAATACAAGGTAATTTTGAACATACTTCGAAATTTGAAGATTTTGTAAATTTGAAAAGTAAAGATTTCTTACAATCATTATTATTACATCCCAAATTGATGACATCTATGAATAATAATAACAACAATAGCAAGTCTCTTGAACAAGAGTTGGAGACACCGATCCAATGGATCTTGGAACAAAGTAGTGGTGATTTATCACCGGAAGATATAGCAATCACTTGTTTAAGTTTAAATCCCAATATCATGATTAATGATGCTTTAAAAACAAATAATATTCTGCATACTGATTTTTGGTCATTAAAAAGACATGATTCAATGAGTCAACTAGGTGATTCTAATTCTCATCATAAACTTTCAAGAAATTCTTCATTGGCTGGTCCAATGTATATTAATGTTAAAGATGGTCCTACAAATAAATTTCTTTTACAACAATCATTACAAAATAGAAAAATGTCAATCATACCTACAAATTTAATCATTGATTCACATCAACAACATCAACAGCATGATAGTAATAATCACGATGTGAAATTTAAAGATGTTAAATTTAGTGATGATAATATGTCCGACGCAGATATATCTCATAATGGTTGGCTGAATGATAATATTGCGGGGAATATTGCTGGAAATTCATCTTTATCACTTGGATTTCATATGGAACAACCACAACCACAACTACAACTACAACCACCAGCTCACTCAAGACAAATTGATCCTATACCGGAACTATTATCTACTCATGAGAAATTGTATGCCCATGAGAAAAATGGTGGGAAAGATGAGTCTTCTGATAATGAGGAAAGAAAAATTACCAATAATAATAGCAATAATAATAGTTTTTACAATGATAAGGGTAAGCATGAGCTTAGATTATCACGACCAATGTCATCACCAACCACGAATGTAGAGACATCTAGTGTTTTTAAATCAGGTCCTGGATCAGCAAATGGTGGTGCTGGTGGTGCTGGTAGTGGTGGTGGAGTAACTGTACGAAATAGTACTGATACAGTAACTCTTAATTCAATTATTATTCCTAAAAGTAATAGTGGGACAGCTATTGATTTTTATCAAAGAGAATTGTTATTGTATAAGAATGAATTGGAGTTTTCTAGTTATTTGAAACATTTGAATAAATTCCATTATTTGAAATTAAAACAAAAGGATACAAATGTAATGGAAGGAATACAAAACAACAACAATGATTCATTGCAAGAATATGATGATTTGAAAATGATGTTGGAGGAAAGTAAAGAAACTTTGACTCATTTATCACAAGATCATAATAAGGAAAAAGATTTATTGATTAAAAGAATGGAAGAATTGAATATTGAGAAGGAAAACTTATCTAAAGAACTTAATGATGCAGTTTGTAAAAATTCTTCCGATTTAATGAATTATAATATCCTTGTTAATGATATTATTCCTGCTAAAGATTATGAAATTGAAAATTTGAAATTGAAATTGAAGAATGTACAAGATAGCAAGATTAAAGAACAACAACCGAAACCTATTGATGCAAATGGGGTCCATCAAAAACCAATAGATAATGTACAGTCTGAAATTGACATGAATAAACTCTATGATTTAAAAACCAAATTAAGAATGTCTAATGAGAGATATGAACAACAAACACAAGAATTACAAACATCAAAAGAAATATATGATAAAATGGTTAAAAAATATGAAGATAAATTATCAAGTTCAAAATTAAATCTTAATGATAATTTAAATTCATTCACAAGACAATATGAAAAGAAAATTCAAGAATTATCAACTACTATTTTAAAATATGAAAATTTACTTGAAGAAAAGAATTCCAAGATTTTACAATTATCTACATCTAAGCCAATATCTATACCTACCGCAATACAAAGACCAAGCACAAGTAGTAGTAAGCTGTTACGTCATGATTCATCCGATCATATTTCAACAACAACAACAGCATCTCCTCCTGCACATCCTCATCCTCATCATAATACTAACTTTGGTAGCATACATACACATCATTACCCACAGAATGGACAGGCACAACAACAGCCACCTCCACCACAGATTCTCCGGAATAATTCCATTCCAATTGCTAATACTGCTAATAATGCCTCTCAACAACAACAACAATCGATTCCTATCATTAGAGGTAGAGGTGGGTACCAAAAGAGATCAAAGAAGTTGATGTAATATGGAGAATGTAGGAAGGGAAAATAATAAATAAATAGTTGTTTGTATGTATATATAGATAAAACACACACAATGTAATGGTAATAGTTAAGGAACTTGCATGGCTTTGTTGTCGGCTTTGTTGTAGGCTTTACTAGGGATTGATTCATTGATTCAATAAAGATCAACGCTCGGGAATTAAAAAAAGCTTCCGAGTTTTTTGGTTTTTGGTTTTTGGTTTTTGGTTTACGTGTTTTCATTTTTCATTTTCCATTTTCCATTTTCCACTTCGCATTGTCTGATCAAACAAACAACAAACACATATTACTGAAATTTTTTTATTTCACATAACATAACCCACCACATAATTGTCAACAACACGGGATTATATATAAACACGTATCCACTGCCCCCTTATCTATTTTTCCCAATAGCTACTACTACTACTTCTTCCTTCTTTTCTCATCAATCGACTACTTACTCCCCCCCACAATCGACATGTCACAGATATTGAAGAAAAGAAGTGGTGCAACCAACAGTGGGAAGAAATTACCCACTTCATATAATGAAAGTCTTGATTTTGATGTTGATAGAAAATATGATCATTCTTCAGGAAGTAAAGAAAAAGACACCAAATATTGGGGTGCATTAACATTAGTTACACTTCTAGCAATTTATACTAGATTTACTCATTTAGGAATTCCTAATAAAGTTGTTTTTGATGAAGTTCATTTTGGAAAATTTGCATCTTATTATTTAGAAGGAACTTATTTTTTTGATTTACATCCTCCTTTTGCTAAATTATTAATTGCTTTTGTTGGTTGGTTGATTGGTTATAATGGTAGTTTTAAATTTGATGCAATTGGTGATTCTTATATTGAAAATAGTGTCCCTTATGTTGCTTATAGAGCATTACTGGCTATTCAAGGTACTTTGATCATACCTGTTATGTTTATGACTATGAAAACTTTGGGGTTCTCAGTTGCTGCTTGTTTATTTTCTAGTCTTATTGTTTGTTTTGATAATGCTCAAGTCATTGATTCAAGATTGATTTTATTGGACGCTACTTTGATTCTTTCTGTTGCTTTAACTATTTTCAGTTATTCTAAATTTTCTACTTTTAGAAAAGATCCTTTTTCTAAACAATGGTGGACTTGGTTATATGCTACTGGTGTTTCATTATCTTGTGTTATTTCTACTAAATATGTTGGGGTTTTCACTTATCTTACAATTGGTATTGCTGTGATGCATGAATTATGGATATTATTGGATTATAAAAAAGGTTTGACTTTACAAGAGTTTTCAAAGCATTTCTTGGCAAGATTTTGGGCTCTTATTATTGTTCCATTTTGTATTTATTTGTATTGGTTTTATTTACATTTTGCAATCTTGACTAGATCAGGTCCAGGTGATTCTTTCATGTCCAGTGAATTTCAAGAAACATTATCTGAATCTCCATTGGCTGCTCATTCTAAACAAGTTCAATATTTTGATCAAATCACAATTAAACATAAAGATACTGGTGCTTTCTTACATTCACATAAACATGATTATCCATTACGTTATGAAGATGGTAGAGTTTCTTCCAATACTCAACAAGTCACTTGTGTTAAACAACAAAATGCTGCAAATGATCCAAATAATCAATGGGAAATTGTTCCAACCATTGAAGGTGCTAATAAAGGAAGTAAAGTTTACACCAATGATATCATCAGATTAAGACATGTTGGTACTGGTGGTTATTTGTTGACTCATGATGTTGCATCACCTTTGAAACCAACAAATGAAGAATTCACCATTGTTTATGATGAAACTGCTCAAACTCGTTTCAATGAAACATTGTTTAGATTAAGATTACAAGTTCCAGGATCCAATCCAAAGAAGGACAAACATAGAAGAGAAGTGAAAACTTTGGGTACTGATATGAGACTTTTACATGTTGATACCATGGTTGCCATGTGGACTCATGATGATGAATTATTACCTGATTGGGCTTTCAATCAACAAGAAGTTAGTGGTAACAAGAAGATTCCAGATAAGGATAACATTTGGACATTTGATGCAATCACCAATTTGGAAAGTACTGATGCAAGAACTCAATATGTTCCAAAACAAGTTAAAAAATTACCATTTCTTAGAAAATGGTGGGAATTACAAGCATTAATGTTTTATCATAATAATCAATTATCATCAGAACATCCATTTGCTTCCCAACCTGGTGAATGGCCATTAGCTTTATCTGGAGTTTCCTTTTATAATGATAATGTTGAAAAGAAGGCGATTTTTTTCATGGGTAATATTTTTGGATTTTGGTTAGAAGTTTGTTTCTTATCTATTTACATTGGTATTTTATTAGCTGATCAAATCACTCGTCGTAGAAACATCAATATTTTAAGTGATAGAGCAAGATCAAGATTATATAACACTTTAGGATTCTTATTCCTTGGTTGGTGTGCTCATTATTTCCCATTCTTTTTAATGAATCGTCAAAAATTCTTGCATCATTATTTACCTGCTCATTTAGTAGCTGCTTTATTTTCTGGTGGTCTTGTTGAATTCATTTGTTCAAATAATGCAGCTAGACCAAATGGTAAACCTAATGGGGTCAATAAATTCAAAATGATTGGTGTTGTTAGTGTTTGTTCAGTGGCTATGATTTGGTTCTTCTTTTATTTTAGACCAATTACTTATGGTGATGTTTATTTGACTCCTGAGGAAGTCCAAGCAAGACAATGGTTTGATATTAAATTACATTACGGGAAGTAATAAATAAAAAAACAAACAGTTAATTTGATTATCTGTTTTTCCTACTTTCTCAAGTTCAAAGTCTGTATTCAGTTGTTGATTTATATCTATATCTATATATATATACATAGTAAAATAAAAAAAAAAATTGCATTATAAAAGAAGGATTGATCTCGGCTCTAACAAACAATATATATATTGGGAATTTACCCGAGGATAAAGGTCGTGTATAAATTTCATTGCGGAGATTAGCAACAACAACAACAGCACTGAAATGAAATTGGATGGAACCCGAACCCAACGCCGTGGCGAAGCTGTGGTACATTTTTCTCGCACGGAGTCCGCGATGAAACGAAACGGCACCGCACGGCGGGAGACCACGCCGTCGAACAAAAAAAATTTTATTTTTAGTAATACAGATTTCTTTTGGACTAATACAGACCAAGGCCCCCAATCTTCAACTGATCTGTTATTTTTACCATGTCAATTAAATCCTATTTGGTCAACTTGAGACAGAAATTGAGCTCAAATGCATTGAAAGCACCATATACAATAGTCACGGGGAATCAATCCGCAGATATGGATTCAGTTGTGAGTGCTTTAATATTTGCTTATTTTTCTAATTTATATACTCAACAATATGTGATTCCATTAATTAATATTCCAAGGGAAGAATTAAGATTAAGAAGAGATATTGTGAAATTATTAGAATATAATTCCATAACTACTGATCTTTTATACTTTTTAGAAGATTTCGTTGATTTTACTAAGGAATCATCATCATCATCATCGGAAAAATTGTTGGTTAATTTGGTGGATCATAATAATATCCAAGGTAATGAATTACATGAAGCTTATGATAAGGGTCAACTTGAAATTGTGGGAGTGATTGATCATCATGCAGATGAGGGGGAATTTTTACAAGCACAACCAAGAATCATACGTACTTGTGGATCTAATTCTAGTTTAGTTTTCAATTATTTCTTCCATACTTATTTTGAAAATCAAGCAGGTCATGATTTAGGAGGTCAAAGTGATGCTATTAAATTGTTATTGGGACCTTTATTGATTGATACTTCTTGTATGACTCAAAAAGTGGAAGAACCAGATACTGAAGCATTTGAGATTTATGGTAAAGTATTGAGTGCGGATGGAGAGTATTTACAGACTTTTGGAGAAGGGAAAGAAAAAGATGGTGGGAAGGATGAATATGATAATTTTTATTCAACTCTTAAATCTGCAAAGAAAGATTTAACTGGGTTTAGTATGATGGATATTTTACGTAAGGATTATAAACAATTCACTTTTGATAAAGGTGATAATGTTGCATTTAGTTCAATTGCTAAATCTTTTAAATGGATAGCTTCAAATTATACCAAATATCAAATTCAAGATGCGTTTTCAGAAGCTCTTAAAATTGGAGATGTTGATCTATTGATTCTTGGAACTCATTTCACAAGAAAAGATAATGATGAATATACTAGAGAATTTGGTTATTATTATGAAAAGAAAGGACATGAAAAATTTGATAAATTGAATGAATTAGTAAGAAATAAATTACAACTTAAAAAAATCGATTATGGTATTAATAAAATAGAACCAGTGATACAACAAATTAACGAAAAGAATCATTTTGAAATATTTGATCAAGGTGATGTTACCGCATCTAGAAAACAAGTTGTTCCTATTATAAAAGACGTTCTTGAAAATTAATTATTTTAGATAACTTATTAGAAATTTATTAGATCCACCCATGGACATACTCTTTATAGAAGAAGGCAATAGATTATTAATACGCTTTAATTCTTGTAAAAATAATTTCGAAATTTCAGGATATGGAATATCGAGAGTCTCATAACTTTCTCCATCAGATAAATCATCAGAAATCAAAACTTTCATTGCATTGGTATAAATTTCCCCATCAATTGCAACATTTAAACCAAGATTCATTATCCAAAGAAACACCACCGTTTGATCCTCCACTCTTATTTTAAACTTTCTAGTTGCAACAGAATTAATTTTATCTATAATTAAATTATAAATGAATAAACCAGTATCATATTCCTCTATCTTTACATCTTCCCCAACTTTATACTCTAGATCCACTCTCCATTTTAGTATCTTCATTACATCTTGATATACTTCACCAACACAATACTCACATTTCTTACAAAGAATGGCCCCATCTTTTTTAACAATCACATTATCATTATACCGCGCTAACAAATAATAACTTCCAACGATAATAATAGTATCATTATTAGGTTTCAATATCCCTTGATAATTTTTCTTATGTTCTTCATGATTTTCCGGTTTATGACAATGCCAAAAATCCATCATTTCATACCATAATTCAGAAGGCATATCTTTAAATTCATAATTTAGTGAATCTATCAATAAATAATTACAATTCTTACAAATGAATTTGAATTCATGATGAGATCCTATTTTGGGAGTCTTTGTTAAATCTTTACAAAACCATTTATTTATGACTTGTTGTGTGAATGGGACAGTTGTTTCTAAATTTTGATCTTGTTGTTTAATAGTGAATGATAATGTGTTGTTGAGAAGTTTTAAACCAGTTATATTGGCTGTTTGGGATGGAGATGATGGTAGTTTGATGGTTATGGATGGGGCATTTCGCAGTTGAATTGAAAGTGTTTCTCCTGAGATATTGAAATTTGTGATTTTTTCAATTGTAAATGTATCTGATACATCTACTACTACTGAGATTGAGTTTAATCGTGGTAAACATTCTGCGAAATACATGGGGGTTTTCAGGGGTGCAATTTGATGTGTGATAAAGCTTTGGAATGAATTTTTGTTTTCTCGATTCTTCCTTGGGTGAAGGAACGAACGCGCTTTTTCATTCTTGATGATTTGATGTTTTTTTTTTCATTTATTATTCCAATACTCAAACAGATTCCATAACAATGTCATCATATCTAGACGAAATAGAAGAAGGGATAAACATATCCAATATTGCAAATGAAAGAGAAGATGCGTCTCAAGTACCACCAGCACAACAACAAGAAGAAGAAAATGATCTTCTTGGGTTAGATAAACCAATCAAATTACGGACGCGTACCAAGATAGCCAAAATGGATAATCAAAGAATCTTTAATCATAATGGACTTCCAACAATTATTAAAACTCATTCTAAATTATTACGTACGATTAAAAAAAATGATAAATCATTTTATTATTCAAATTCATCAAAAATTTCAAAAATTCAAAAATTTAATCATGAATTTGATAATTTAAGTTCAATTTTACAATTTTATCAATTATGGTGTCATGGTTTATTCCCTAAGGCAACTTTTAAAGATTGTATTCATTTGGTTAGAACATTAGGAGCAAGGTCACTGCAGCTTAAGATATATAGAAAAGAATTGATAAATGTCGAATTACATAAATTGAAAGTAGCGAAAGGAATCATTATTGAACAAGAACAAGAAGAACAAGAACTGGGAATTCTTGAGAATAATAATAATGGAAATACTGGTGATGTTCAAACTGGGGAAGATGAGGAGTGGAACAGTATGCATACGTCGGCAGTAGTTCCAAGCTCTTCAAATGGGGGAGGGTTATTTGTTGATTCCGATAATGAAGAAGGTTCTAATGCACAGGACCAAGGTGGATCAAGTACCGTTACATCAAATATTGTGACAGAAAAGAACCAAGTTGAATCGGAATATCCATTTGATGATGAAGATATTTTCATGGCTGCATCTATTGCCCAGAACTCAGCAACCCAACAAGAACAAAGAGAGGAAGCAATTGAAGAAGATGAAGAAGAGGACGTGGATCTAGAATTAATGAGGGAATTTGATACATAAACTTTTTATATATTTCCTTTTTCAAGTACAAATATATATTTTTCTATATGTACTTGCATGATTAAAAATATTTGAAACCAAATCATTATCAATCTCTTTGTATAAGTTAACTGAAAATAATGCAAGAAGAAACCCACCACTTCTTAAATATACATCAAAATGTTTTTTATCCATCGTTGAAGTATTTTTCTTAACAAGTACTGAATTATTTCTGAAAAATGGCAAAATGATTCCTCGATTATAATATGAATTACCTCTTAAATTCTTATATTCTATCCCAAATTCAGACATAAATGCTTTGTAATGAACAGAACTTTCAAAATGTTGAGCTGTGAAATTAGAACCATGGAAACCAATAGCTCTAGTCATGAATTCATCATGAGAGTTTTTACGTTTCACCAATTTATTAAAATGTTGGAAAGATTCTGCTTCAATACTATCTTGACCTTTTGGGAAATATTCTTTTGAAATTTGATATGGTTCAGCAATTCTAATTTCTAAAATATAAACAAATTCAAATTGATAATTGGTTGCCAATATTCGAGATAATACTGAACCTGCTTTCTTCAATGATCCAACAGAAAATAACAATTGCCATAAATCTCTTTCTTTTACCAATGCTGCTGTTGTTGTTGATGATTGATCCTTATTGACTGGTTCATCTGATTCTGAAATTTGACCATTTTTACTAACTCCATATTTAATAAAACGATAATTATTATTCTGAGAATAACGACCACCGGACCCATCTTTTTCATAAATCAATGATGACTTACTACTAGTTGCTCTACCAATTTGTTTTTGTAAATTGTTTAAATCTTCATTAACAGTAACAAATTCACTATTATTAGTCTTGGGGGAATAACTACTAACTTTAACAATCACACTAGCCAAGGGAGTTTCCAACATCTCCATAATTTCCTTACCTGCAGTTTCCAATACGGCACAATTCTTTTCATTAAAATCATCCTTGGAAAATCTATCAAATATTGATAATACTCCAATAATTTCCCGATTTGAAGTCATCAAGGGAACACCACACCAAAAACGGATATATGGAGAACTAGTAACTAATGGGTTAGCCCTTGTTCTCCAATCTTTTGAAGCATCCAATAATAAAAAATACCCTTGCGATAGTATCGCATGAGAATCAATCGCGATACATCGTGGAACATAAGTTGAATTCAACATTGTTTCAATTTTGAAATGACATTTATAATTATCAATAATTGATAAGGCAACACCAGGGACTTGGAAATTCTTACGTAATTTCGATAAAGTTTTTTTAAAAATTGTCATTTCTTGCCAATGTGGTAAATCAATATATTGAGAAACAGCATTTAATCTTGATGGTTCATTATAATATTCAGGTGGTTTCATATATCCTTTATTTGGCATGCATGGAGGACATGGGACTTTTGATAAATTCCATTTTCCTTTGGAATAAGCATCGATGAAATGTGATCGGGTCAGTATGAGTGGTGTCAATGATAAATCGGTGGATGAACTGGCAATCAAATTTAATTGGGGTGTTTTGGTTGGTGTTATGTGAGGAGAACTCAGAACCGCTGCTGTTCCACCGGGGATTTTTTTAAACTTCTTGTTATTGTTGTTGGTATTGTTTCGGCGATTGACATCTTTAGGTGTTCTATTGATCATGTAAGTGTATTTATGAGTTGGGTTCTAATGTAAAAAGAATGGTGAATGTTTATGTGGTTTTTGGATTTTTTGATAATTTATGTTTTTTTTTTTTTTTTTGCAGCTTTTGGGTTTAGAGTTATGCAAACAAACAAACAAAATAGAGGAGATAATATAAGCAGGCAGTTAATGTATGTATGTTTATTTTTATTTTGTTTTATATTATGCACCAAAATATCTATAAAAGTTATTTAGCATCTTCCATATTCACATCTTTGTCATTGTTATCCTCTTTACTTTCATCAATCTTCTCTAAATCTGGCCCTGCTTCAGCCGCTGCTCTTTCTGCAGCATCTCTTTCTTGTCGTGCCTTTTCTTCTTCTAATGATAATCTTAAAGCCATGGCCAAATCTGGATCCATATTTGGATCGATGATATCTCCTGCACCGCCACCACCAAAGAAATCCATATCACCACCAGCGACACCGGCATTAAATGCACCTTCTTCCAACAAGATAGGAGATGAAGCAATCACTTCATATAATAATCTTGGACCAGGAGAAACAGTAACAAGATGTGAATTATCATGATTATTTATAATTGATTGAAATTTCTCCAATTTAGTAGTATTAACACTTTCTTCACCAAAATTTATAATATCAATAGCCACACTATTTTTCTTCATTTTTTTAGCCAATTTCTCCAATTCTTTCTCAGATTCTTTAATTGGACTCCCTACAAATATAATGATCCTTTGTTGTTGAACTTTATTTTGACGATGCTTTAAAGCTAATGCAGCAACTTGAATCCCACTAGAAAAGTTATTTTCTCCTTGAATTTTTGTTTCATGAACTCCTGATAATATTTTACCAAAATCAGTGGTCAATGTAGATAAAACTTGTGGACCATTACCTCCATAAGCTAATAAACCAACGGTATTTTCTGGATTTGAATTGATTTTATTCAGAAAAATATATTCAGTTGCTGATAATTGTGCATCATATCTTGATGTCAAAAAATCACCATTTCTCATATATTCTGAGTTGTCAATGGCTATCATAGTAGCTTCGAGTACCATTTTTAATTTATGTATCTGTTGTTATTAGTGGGGATATAGCAGAAGGTTAATGTAGACTAATATTTGATTGTCAGTGATGGAAAAGCGTGAGTTGTGTTGCCACTGAGGATTGTAAGTCGAGACAAAAAAATCAACCACCCAAAGAACTTTTTATATGCAGTACGCGATCCGGCCACTGTTGATTTGATTTTCTACTTTTTTCCAATTTCAAAACAATAACTATATCATATATTACTACTACTTCATTTTATTAACTCAGACATATGGCATACACAAAGGAACAGAAAGAAGCTATATTGACACATCTAAGACTGGAGAAGAATAGAATATCCAAACTAAATGATGAATCCAAAAAGAAATTAGGTGATCAAACCCATCAAAAAGTAATGAGACGATTAAATACAGTTAGTGTTACTTTATGGGGGATAAAATTGAAAGAAATATTTCAAATTGAAAGATCAAAGAAATTAGAAGCAAAGAATTTGGTTAGGGATGTACAAGATATGAAAAGAAGGATAATTGCTGAACAAAAGAAATCATCTCCTATAAAATCAAAATTTACAACTAATGAATAATAAATAATAATACACTGAAAATATGATACGAATGGAAATGTTGAAGGGTCAAATAGTAATTCAACCATGAGTACAATCAATTACCTCCTAAGTTTTATTATTCACCTTAAAGTGAGACTGGATGACTTCATATGACCCTGTCACTTCGTAAGGACGTTGGTAGTGCTTTATCTTTAAGATCGTGATGTTCTGGACAGCTTTAATGTAGATGTAACCTTTGTCACCAGGTTATACTTGCGATTCTTGTTAATGTATATTGGGAGAATTAATTGTGAAACCAGGTGATAAAGTTTATATCAACATAAAAGCCGTACAGAACATACCTGATATTAGAGACAAAGTATTGATAGCATCCTTACATGGAAAGTTAACTGATGCTTATGAAGTTGTGCGAGTTGGCATCAAGGTGAATATTAAAGTGACTTTACCTCCATCGTCTACTTTTCATAATTGAAGTTAAAGAAGTCTATGGTATAAGCTGTTCATTACCTAAATAGTATATACGATTAGTTACGAGCTTGTAAAAGATTAAATACCAAGAGAGAGGTTACCATTATGTTATAATTTATAGATATACATTTTTAATAATATACAAAACAAAAAATACAAACTATGAAACAATCAAACTATGCGAAATAAAAACGTACTATTCTCTAAGCATCTTCTGGAATATCATCATGGAAATATTTCCCTTCAGTTGTTTCAGCAATGATACCAGCTCTAATACACCAATCACCAAATGGTTCTTTTTCATTTCTTTCCAAACTCCATCTTTTAAATAATTTTTTCAAAATATCCAAAATTTCATCTTCTTTAATTGAATATCTATAAATTTTATTCAAACGTTGACCATGATGACCACCTCCCAACATCAAGTTATAAGTACCTAAAGCTTTACCAACCAATGCAACTTCAGCGACCCATGGTCTAGCACAACCATTTGGACAACCAGTCATTCTCATAACTACGGAATCATGTCTTAAACCATATTCTTCTAATGCTTCTTCTAATTTGGTGATCAATACAGGCAAGTATCTTTCTGATTCAGCCATTGCTAAACCACAAGTTGGGAAGGCAACACAAGCAGCTGATGATTTTCTCAATGCTGAGAAATCAGTGTTATCCAATTTATATTCAGCTAATAATTGTTTGACATCATCCAAATTTTCATCAGCAACATTGGAAATAACAATATGTTGATTACCTGTTAATCTAAATTCACCAGGTCTTTCATCACTCTTTAAATATTTAGCAATTTTACGTAAACCGGTTTTTTGTGGCAATTCTGGAGTATCTTCAATTCTACCATTTTCAATAAATGTAGTAAAATGATTATAACCCAACTCATCTTTACACCAACCAAAATAATCAATATTTGATTCAATCTTGAAACTTTTTGGTTCTTCAAATTTATATCCCAATAATTCTTCAACTTTCCCTTTGAAAACATCAACTCCCAAATCATCCATAGTATACTTCAATCTAGCGTGTTTTCTGTTAGTTCTATCACCGAAATCTCTTTGAACCAACATAATCTTTTCACAAGCAATATGGACTTGATCTTTGGAAATATAACCCAACATAGAACCAGTTCTTGGATATGTTTTTTTGTTGTTATGAGTTGATCCCATACCACCACCAGCTAATACATTAAAACCAATAACTTCATTGTTTTCAAGGATAGCAATCAAACCAATATCATGAGCATAAACATCAACATCATTATAAGGAGGAACAGTGATGACAATTTTGAATTTTCTAGGTAAATAAGTAACACCATATTGTGGTTCAACATCAGCCAAGACATTACCAGCAACCAAAGTTTTCTTCTTACTTGGACCTTCTTTACGATTATTCCAAGCTTCACTATAACCTGGTTTATCACCAGCATCTGGACCTTCTAACCAAATTTCATGATAAGCTGTTGTTCTTGGTAATAAGAATTCAGAAATTAATGAACCAACTTCTGCAACTTGATTATGAATTTTGGCATTATGTGGTAATGCTGATACCATCACATTTCTATTGACATCACCACAAGCAGCCAAAGTATCCATCAAAGCAGAATTCATACCTCTAATTGCTGGTTTCAAGTCATGTTTAACAACACCATGTAATTGGAAAGTAGCTCTAGTAGTCAATTTCAAAGTACCATTACCTCTTTCATCAGCCAATTCATCCATTTTCAAGTATTGATCTGGTGTAGCAACACCCCCTGGTAATCTAACACGAACCATGAAAGCATAAGCAGGTTCAAGTCCTTGTGCTTTACGTTCATCTCTAACATCACGATCATCTTGCATATAAATACCATGGAACTTAGTCAATTGTTGATCAACTGCACAAATAGCACCTGTAGATTGATCATTTAATCCTTCAACAATAGTACCTCTAAGATAATCGGAACCAATCTTCATATCTTCATTAGTAATTGGTTTTGGTTCTTCAACTCCTTCAACATTATCAACACCCAATGCTGCCCAAATTTTTGGAATCCATTCATTAAACCCAGTGGAAAATCCATCGGCATCTTGATCATCACCCAAACCAATTTCTGCCAATTCAACACCACCATAAAGTTTCAATTTAGCATGTAAATCATTAGCTGGTTTATTATAGTAATGTTTATCTTCTTTTCTTGGCCAATATTGAGAATCACCTAATCCAAAAACAGAAAATTTGATTCCTGATAAATCTAAACCAGTATCATTTTTAATAGCATCCCAAAATTGTTTACCATTAGTTGGGAACTCACCTTGACCAGATGTAGAAGTGACAAAAACAACATTTGTTTCAGTAGGTAAATCTTCTACTGATAAATCGTCCATTTGTAAAACAATAGATTTTAAACCTCTTCCTAAAGCTTGTCTGTTAATCTTCTTGGCAACAGCTTCAGCATTACCTCCATCAGATGCAAATGCAACAGTTAATGGTGGTCCTGATAATCCTTGCAACAATTGAGCAAATGATTCATCGGCAATTTTGGCTTGTTTAGTCTTAGCTTCAGTGTTAGCATTTGCAGTCAAGTTTCTTGACAACAATGGATCTTTGGAAGCTAATAAAGTTAATTTATTTTCTCTTTCTAAAAAGTCCGATAATTGTTTTCTTAAATTGGAAGAATCTAATTTAAAAGTATCTGCTTCCTTCTCAGCAACTGGATTGTATCTGTACAATGGCCAATAACCACTATCAACTGCTTTCTTTGTTTCTTGTAATACTGCTAAAGTACTATCGGATTCACTGTTATAAGGCAAGTATGCTAAAACAATAGATGGTCCATTAAACTTTTCAGCTTCAATAAGAGCTTGCAACACTTGAGTATATGATGAATAAATAGCAACGGAAGCAACATAACAACCACCGTAATTCATGGCGTACAAACCAACATCTTTTTTACGGAACCCATTAACAGTCTTGTCTTTTGATTTATCAGCATATGGTTCAGAATCAATAATCAACATGTTTATGTTCTTACCAGAAGTAATTACACTATGCACACCTGAAGATCCTAAATCATAAGACCAGGCATCAGAACCAATTAACCAGTTTTTTTCAGTTTTGAAATATTTAGATAAAGCCAATAATTCACGAGCTGTAGTTGTTGTTTCATCTGTTTTCAATAAATCTTCAATTTCAACTGGTAATCTGTTTTCAACTTCACCAGATTCTTGAATTTGTACTAACCATTGTGAAAGAAGTTCTATTAATTTACCATTATCAATTGAATGGAAATCATTGCTTTTAATTGACTTTTGAACTAATGCAACTAAGTTTTCTTGTTGTTCTTGATCATACAAGAATGAACCAAAACCAAATTCAGGATTAGTTTCAAGACCAATATCATTTGCTTGATACTCATTTAAAATATTCAAATTGGTCAAGTTGATTTGTTGTAATACTTTAACATAAGCTTGTTCCAAATTATGAGCTTCAGAAACAGCATCCAAATATTTTTGATATCTTTGTTTTGAGGATTTGGTAGCTAGCACAGTGTTGACTTTACCAAATGATAAGTTTTGTTTAGGAGTTTCCAGTCTAACATTTGTTAACAATTCTGAAACGGATTCTGAATAGTCGGTAACAAAACCAAATGTGGCAGATACAATCTTTGTGAAATTTTTCAAAGCTTGATATTTGGAATATTCAGCGAAAAAGTCAAGTAATAATGGGGCAAATGTGACAAATGGTGTTGTTGATTGTTGAACAATTGAAATGGTTTGCACGGTTGATGGAATAGCATTGAGCAAGTGTTGCAATTGGAATGGTTTATAGATCTTGACATTAATTAACAATGCATTTTCTTTATTGGCCGCTTCAATCAATTCATTATTTATCTGACCCAAAAAGAGAATGGCATCTTGTTGATTTCCAACTTTATTGACAATTTCAAATGGTTTGACATCAAATTTAGATACAATCTTGTCTAAAGATAATTTTTCCAAACCTTGTAACAATACTCCTTCGGAAAATTTCACTTTCTTTTTAGAATCATAATCACTTGGAGCAAAGAAATGGAAAACAGAAGTATTCAATTTGGTTGCTAAATTATAGGCCAAATTGGCATAAGTGTAAGCTTCTTGAGCAGTTTGTGAAATCAAAACAGGAAATTGCAAATCTCTAAATGCAGTGACAATAGCGTAATCAAAATTGTTCAATTCAATATGGGATACCACTTTGTTTGATTGGAAAACACCAGATGAGAAGTATGGTAAATTTTGTAAAAGGGTGATACCATCAGTAGTAACAGTGACAATCTCAGTATCTTCACTATCTTCAGTGGAATTTTCGCTAATATAATGTTGTACGGTAGCATATGGTTCATTAGAATTGATCAAAATGGTTGATCCAGGTAATAATGGAGTGAATGAAGATTCAACTGATTTTGCAGGTTGAGTCACAAACACGCTACCACCAATATTCTGAACTGCCTTCGCAATGACTTCTTCTTGACTTGAACTCATGATGATGAACTTGTAGAATGATAGAGAAAAAGGGTAGAATCAGTCTGTAGAAAACTGGAAAAATTTTCAAGTTGCTAATTTTGTTTAATTAAAGAGATCTGGGTTGGTATATATTGAGTGGGATAATGCACATGAGACATTTCCTTCTGTGATGATTAGCTTGTGTGCAGGAAGAAAATAAATTGCGACCAGGCACGTGACAGATGCGTAATAATAAAAATTATTGGTGTGATTGGTTTATCCGCCTTAACTATGGGCAATCACAAAGAAGGAATTCCTGTTGGTGTGGAGAGAGAGAGAGGACTTCAATCCCCATGGCGGGTTTTGAGAAATTTCACTTAATTCAAGTTTTGCGGCAACTGGGATTTCCACTTCCCGCGGCACATAATTTGAAATCAAAATTAATCTTCCACTTCATGTGGACAGGTACATTACTCATTAAATATTAAATACTATATACCTTCTAGATATATAATTTAAACAAAACTGCTATCGACGTCTATTTGGTGCTCGCTTCCAAGCAGCATGGTCTTTTGGTCGATAATTCAAGGTTCCAATGCAAGAAGTATACGGGACTAAATGATTGTATGCTTCTTTACCATTGGTGGGTGATTTAATGTTGGTGTAAGCTTTATAAACACTAAGGGGCGTCCATTCAACATCTCTATCTGATTTCTTTCTTATTGTCTTGGGAATTTCAAGTGGAAGCGGAGATTTCCCATTAAGAAACATATCTTGTATTATAAACTCCTCTCGTATCGTTTTCCGCACAGCATCACTGACGGTTTTGGGTTCCAAATTGGCCAACCGCACCTTAATATTATTCAACAAGTTCACGGGCCCGCCCGTCTCATCACTTGGCCATTCATGTATTGGCGACGTCACAAAATCTTCAAAATCAACAAATATATGAGAAGGAGATTTTACCAACAGCATCAGCAGTATCAGCAGTGTAGCTGTGGTGGCAGATATTGTCAATGTGTTTGCAGTATTCAACTGGCCTGGTGAATTTGCAGTGAAATCATTTCTATTTTCATCATATGTAAACGGTTCAAATTGTTCGATGGGAACTCGTGTTTCATGTAATTCTTGCTGTAGTAATAATAAATTTTGATCATAATTTTCGGAATTGAATAAATATGCCGAACTTGTTTCAACTCCTGAATTTGGATTTAGGTTTGCATTTGAATTTCTTGTTTCATCAGAATTTTCTTTTTCTATTATATTATCAAGAAAGTTATTATAGTCTAAGCTTGCTTGAAATGCAAAGTCTTCTGATGATTTGTTAAAATGATTTGAAGCTGCTGTACTTTGTTGTTGGATATGCTGTTCTACGAGCCCTATAAGGTCAGTTGTATCTGTGTCATATTCTGAAGAAAATGAAGGTTGCAACAGTTGAAGTGTTTGATTTGATATAGCGGGAGATATCTCTATTCCATTGGCATCAAGCGTCGCTAGGCTTTGACTGGTTAAGTATTCCCATTCCGAGTTTGTAAATTCAAGATTCACTTGATGTGTTGATAGTTCGTGTGACTGTTCTGGTAGAGTTGTAGTATTAGTAGTAGTGTTGGCGGTTGTGGATGTGGATGTGGATATGGTTGCCGTTGGGTTGTCAGGTTTATATTCCTCATTCCTTTGTAAACTGTCATTCGTATTGGTATACTCTTGAAAATTTAACCCATCATCAAAATTGAGGACCATTCTCCTTAAATTTCAAGAATACCAACCACAGTCAAACAAGCACCTTCAGTTTATTCTTTTTCTGTTTAAGGTAGGCTCTGTTTCCCTCTCTTTTCTTTTCAAAAAAATAAAACTAGTCGGCACTGAACCCGCTGAATAATTACACTGGTATCAATGTATCAGGACCCTTTCACCAAGCTCTTTTGCAATTAACGGTTTTTTTTTAAAAAAAAGAAAAAAATAATTAAATGAAAAATTAGGACAAAGACAACAACAGGAACTTGGAACAGGAATAACTGCAAAAAAAATGGAAATATGCTGATATATTCAACTTGGTCAGGATAACAAAAAAAAAAAAATAAATAAATAATTGCACCAACACTGAAATTGCAAATTCTATAAGTAATGACCTTTATCTATAACTAATTCTAAAAATGAGCCAAAAAAAAAAAAAATAATAAAAAATATTAAAAAGTTTAGATTATATATATGTAAAATTTCTACATGGGAAGGTGTAATGAAAAACAAGGGGAGGGTGGCGTTCACAACAGAAAGTATATAGCAACAAACAAGAAATCTTGTAAACAATTTTTGTAGGTCTGATTTAAATTTAATTTTGCGCAAGTTAGAAAAGTCAATTGTCCAGAAAATATAGTAAAAATGGTAGTTTATTCCATAATTTTGACAATAAAGAAAAGACATACAATGGTCCCTTGTTAATGATATGAGTTTTGTTTAGCTTTTTGTTTTGAAATTGTCTGTTTTTCTTTTTTTCGCAGCCAAACTTTGTCAATCATCTCAGGTCAGTTTATATGATAACAACAACAACACACCATCTACAGTACAGGTGTAACTTGAACAACTTGGGTGTATATCTCTATCCTGGTTCAAAAGGAATTCTTATCCCCTGTCTGAGCAGATAATTTGTCCCATAAATAAGATTGAAAGGTTGTTGTTATTTTACTTGTAATTGCTTCAACATACTTTAACATGGTGGAAGAATCAGGGTCGTGCACCAACCCACAGATTGAAAAGTCTGAAAAGTTTTCCAGCGGCGCGCGTGCGTCAGTGAGTCACTCTGGGCCTGGAGTGGGACTGCGGTACAGGAATGGGAATGGAACCGGAGGAATAAAGAGAGAGCAAAAGGAACAAAAAAATTTCATTCATCCCACAGAACACAACACAACAACTTTTTCTTATTCTTTCATTTTTCCACTTTTTGGGTTCTTTTTGGGTTTGTTTTTTGCAACTTTAAGGAAAGAATAATACCACCAGTTGATTTGGAACAATATCACTGCATATGTCAATCACTCGACTTCATATTACTAATCAACTTGTCGTACGAGCTACTACTGCATCCCGCAAAACTTCTTCATTGTTTTGTCGTCGATTAAATAGTACTACAACAGCAAGTAAAATTCCTACACCTAGGGAAAGATGGAGTGAACTTTCAGATTGGGATTTTGCAGAAGACTCAAATGGAGTGAAGCAACCCGATTATGTGAAATTAATTTTGACTTCACGAGTTTATGATGTTGTTGATGAAGCAGGTACACCATTGACCAATGCAATTAATTTATCACATAGATGCGGTGCTAATGTATACCTTAAAAGAGAAGATTTATTACCTGTATTTTCATTTAAATTGAGAGGTGCATATAACATGATTGCTCATTTACATTCAAACTCCACCCATCCTATATCTGGTGTTATTGCATGTTCAGCAGGGAATCATGCACAAGGTGTAGCATTTTCAGCAAACAAATTAAATATCCCAGCAACTATAGTCATGCCAACACCAACCCCATCTATTAAATACACCAATGTTTCAAGATTGGGATCTCAAGTTGTATTGTATGGTGATGACTTTGATTCTGCAAAGGGGGAATGTGCCAGACTAAGTGCAGAACAAAATTTAATTGATATTCCTCCTTTTAATCATCCATATGTCATTGCTGGTCAAGGTACCGTTGCTTTGGAAATCACCAGACAATTGAGATTGGATAAATTGGATGCCATTTTTGTACCTGTTGGTGGTGGTGGGTTGATTGCTGGTATAGCTGTTTATTTGAAACAAATTGCCCCACATGTGAAGATTATTGGTGTTGAAACTCATGATGCAAATGCATTGTATCAATCTTTGCAAAATAAAAAACTGACTGTGTTGGCTAGAGTTGGGTTATTTGCTGATGGTACTGCTGTAAAAGTGTTGGGTGATGAAACTTGGAGACTTGCTCAAGATTTAGTAGATGAAGTTGTTCTTGTGAATACTGATGAATTATGTGCTGCAATTAAGGATATTTTTGAAGATACAAGACTGATTACTGAACCGTCAGGTGCATTATCAGTTGCTGGGTTGAAGAAGTATATTGAAGAACATCCAGAGATTGACCACAAAGATAAAACATATGTGCCTATTTTATCTGGAGCAAATATGAATTTCGATAGATTGAGATTTGTAAGTGAAAGAGCTGTTTTGGGTGAAGGTAAAGAAGTTTCATTAGCAGTAACCATACCTGAAAAACCTGGAGAATTTGCAAGATTACAAAAAGTTATCAATCCAAGAGCAATCACTGAATTTTCTTATAGATGTAGTGGTGAAAGCACAGCGAACATTTTTGTTTCTTTTAATGTTGTTGATAAGAAGAGAGAAAAATCCTCAGTTATAGAATCAATGGAAGATCTTGGTTATGAAGTTGTTGATATTTCTGAAAATGAATTGGCAAAATCTCACGGTCGTTATTTAGTCGGGGGTAAATCCAATAATTCCAAACTTATAAATGAAAAGATCTATCAATTTGAATTTCCTGAAAAACCAAATGCATTGTTTAACTTTTTACAAGCTTTGAAATGTGGTTGGGATATTAGTTTGTTTAATTATAGAAATCATGGTCATGATGTAGGTAAGATTTTATGTGGATTTAATCTTCCTGAAGGTTCAGAAGATGAATTCCAAGACTTCTTGAAGAACATAGGTTACACATCTGTTGATGAATCAGATAATGTGTTTTATAAGAAATTTTTAAGAAATTAAAAAAAAAAAAAAAAGAGAATGCAATGTTTTTTTATATTTTGTACAAGATTTATAATAAATTACAAGTATTTACATTTTATCTATTACGTCCCATGTCCATTTTCGTATTTGTTTGGTTTTCTCATCACTCAGCACGACGTAGGAAAGCTTGGTATGCATCGTTTCCAATTGTTATCTTACCATTTGCTTTCATTGCCTTTTTACCTTCCTTTTGTCTCTCCAATAATTTTTTATAACGAGATATATCAGCAGCATGTAATTTCTGAGTCACATCTTTTCTCTTTGCCTTGATTGTCTCTCTAGCAAGAACTTTATTATTAACTTTAGCTTGAATGACAACTTCAAATAATTGAAATTTCAAATATTTTTTGAATCTAGCAACGTATTCTTTGCCCCTTGGCTGTGCTTGTGATCTATGTGTGATAATACTTAACGCATCTTGTGGCTCTCCATTTACACAAAGTTGTAATTTAACAACATCCGATTTCCTATACCCTGCTTCTTCATAATCAAGTGATGCATAACCTTTAGTACATCCTTTCAATTTACCGAAAAAATCTTCCACTAGTTGCGTTGTTGGTATATCATATTTCATCAACACTTGTCCTGTAGTCAAATATTCAATTTCCTTCTGTTCACCACGATAACTCAAACATAAAGTCATTACATTGCCCATGTACTCATGAGGAACAGTCATGATCGCTTCAACATAAGGTTCTAAATAACAATCAACCTTTGGGTCATTCAGGTAATCTGGGAACTCATCTGGATTGGACACAATTTTTTCTTCCCCGTTGGTGTAACGTATCTTGAAAGGTACCGTGGGAGCAGTTAAAATGATCTTGGCACCATACTCCTTTTCCAACCTTTCTTTAAACACAGAAGCATGCAATGAACCCAAAAAACCTAATCTCCAACCCAACCCTAAGGCATTTGATGTTTCTTGTTCCAACGTTACTGATCTATCATTCAAAACCAAATTCTGCATTTGATCGTCCATCGCATTGAACTCTTTCCCATCTGCAGGGAATGCACCAACAAACACCATCGGTTTCGGTTCCTCAAACCCAGGTAATGGTTCAAGTCCTTCGTGTTTCCCCACTTGATAAAGAGTATCCCCCACCAACGCCTCACGAGGATTCTTCATTCCTGGAATAACATACGCAACTTGACCTGCTTTGATATGATCCATGGGTGTTCTATCAGGATAATTTATCCCCACTTCTTTAACGTCATATGTCTTGTTACTATGTGCTGATAAAATCTTCATTCCCTTTTTCATTTGTCCATCAACTACATGAATCAACATGATGACACCCACGTATGGATCATGCCATGAATCCACCAATAATGCTCTTAACGGTTTTGTGACATCACATTCAGGTGCCGGGATATTCTTAATAATTGATGGAATTATCTTCTCCACATTCAATCCAGTTTTCGCACTGACAGGTATACAATCATTCGGATCCAATTCAAAAGTTGTTTCAACTTGTTCAATTGCACCTGGTATATTAGCCAGATCTAGATCAATTTTATTTATTATAGGAATCAATTTCAACCCCATACTATAAGCCAAATAAAAATTGGCAACAGTTTGAGCTTGAACCCCTTGAGAAGCATCAACCAATAATAGTGCACCACCACAAGATGCATACGATCTTGAAACTTCAGCTCTAAAATCCACATGTCCTGGAGTATCCACCAAATGAAGTAAATAATCTTTTTCCCCATCATTATAAAACATAGATACCGTTTGTGCTTTAACAGTAATACCTCTTTCTCTTTCAACGTCTAATTTATCTAATACTTGAGCTTTTGATCCTGGTTGTATCACCCCGGTTAATTCTAATAATCGGTCAGATAATGTTGATTTCCCATGATCTACATGGGCTACAATACTGAAATTTCGATAATTTTCAATCGGGATCGAATCTATTCTTTCTTGAAGTGCTTTACGTGATTGTTCTTGTCCTTGTTTGAGTTTCAATTCTTCCATAAAACTCACGGGTTTTGGTTGTGTCATCCATCTTTTCGGAATTATATATGAACGCGGTATCCTTAGTGTAATTCGTGGTCTTAGTAGCATTGGGTGTGGTTAGTGGTTGGTTGGTTGAAGATTTTGTAAATATTATTTTGAAAATTTTTAATCTTTATACAAATTGTGTGCGCATACATTTCGGGAAAATATTATACAGATTTATAATTTATATTAAAATTTTGCAATTTATGACACTTGTTTATAAACATATATAAAGAGAGACAAAACTAAAATTAAGAATTGGCTTTCGCAAAATCATTTACTAAATCAACCAACAGCTGAACGCTTTCTAAGCTTACAGCATTATATATAGAAGCTCTCATACCACCAACAGATCTATGACCTTTCAAACCAGCCAATTTTCTATCAGCAGCTTCCTTAATGAACTTCGCTTCTAATTCTTCATTTGGTAATCTAAACACAACATTCATATTTGATCTGACCTTGACATCAGTGATTGGCAATTTATAGAAATCTGGATAAGTTGCTAATGCATCATACAAGATTTTAGCCTTTTGTTTATTCACTTTTTCCATATTTTCAATTCCTCCTTCTTTAATCAATTTATCAGTTACAAGCTTCAAAATATAACAAGTGAAAATTGGGATGGTATTATAGGCGGAATTGTTCTTCACAACAGTTGGGTAATGGAATGCAATTGGAGTCAAAGGAACATTCAATTTTCTCAACTCTTCATCTGAGGCTTGTTCCAATAAACTTTTCTTTATAATATAAATAGTCAAACCAGCCAATCCAATATTCTTTTGTGCCCCAGCCATAATTAAACCATATTTGCTGACATTAATTTTTTTCGATAATATGTTGGATGACATATCAGCAACTAATTCGACACCTTCTGGTAAATAATCTGATCCTGGAACATCTTTAAATTCATTACCATTGACAGTTTCATTATCACAAACATACAAATATGAAGTATCTTTCTCAATTGGTTTCCATTCAGAATAAGGTGGGATAGTTGCAAAGTTTTGACTCTTTGTGTTGACAACTATATCAACATCAAAACCTAATCTTTGAGCTTCTTCAGAAGATTTTTTGGACCAAGAACCAGTTATAGCATAAGCGACTCTTCCCTTTTTACCAGTTTTCTTTACATGACTAGCAACCAAATTATAAACAATTGATGAAAATCCAGTAGTACCACCACCTTGCATAAAGAAAACTTCATGAGTGTCTGGGATATTCATCAATTTGGTCAAATTAGCCTTGGTGTCATCAATTACTTTGATTGCAGGTTTGGAACGATGCGAAATCTCACCAATTCCGATATTGTCTCCTTCATAAGAGATCAAATCATACGCGGCTTGTTGCAAGACTGAAGTAGGTAATAAAGCTGGACCTGCTCCGAAATAGTTTGGTTCTTCACGTTCCAATGTTCTTTGTTCAGACATGTTGAGTTGGTTGGTTGGTTAGTTGGGGGGTGTATAAGGAAAAAGTGAAAAAAAATAGAAAACCAGGGGAGGTAGAATAACATTGGCCCAAAAAAAAAAAGTTCCTTCCTGTATCGCACTGCAGTATCAAACCAAATCCATCGTTGCACAATTTATGACTCAGCTAACAATTAATCAATTTTTTTTTTCTTGACTCCAGATCCAACCTTGTTTGTTGTTTAATGCACAACCATTGTACCATTGACAAAGTATACAATCTCCACTTCATCGGTATTATCTAGCACACAATGTAAACTACACTCCCGTTCTCCTATGCAAAGAATAACCGTGTCACATCTACCAACAATCTTCGATGCCAGTTGCCAGTCTTTCAATTTGAGATTCAAATCAATCTCTTCAATGTCATTGGCGTCCTGTTCATTCTGTGATTGACTGGCCATGACTCTAAGCGTTTCCCTAAACGACTCATTATCATTGGTGGTTGGTTTACACACCTCTAGCTTATTGTTCCAACTTATAGTGACTTTGAATTTTCCTTCCTCCTCTAAAATGAACCCTAAGAATCCTCCATTTCTTCGACTTGCCTTTATAGTCACCGAATCATTTGATGGTGACCTTTTAAACTTCTCTAACCTTTTGAACATCGTCATAAACTCCTTCGGTAACTTCATGACTAATCCGATATCAGAATGCGTTGGTTCTTGTAATATAGATTGAGCCTCTCTAAGGATTTTGACAGGTATTCGAAATGTGTGGTTGACTACATTGGCATTGATATTTGTATTTGAATAAAATAAAGCCAACGTAGCTGACCTTCCTGTTGGTGTGTCAGCTCTTTCTCCAGTAGCTGAACGTGCAGGTTGCAATTTTATATTTAAACCATCGGTATTTGCCTTGTCAAAATTCCTTAGTGTTTGCACGAGCAAGTCAATATTGATCTCAAACAGAATAGTGTTGTCTCTGGCACTTTGTATCACATATTCTAGTTCAAATATTGAAGATGTTGGTAATTTGCACCAAACTTGGGGTTCCAGACTGATTGTTTGACCATTTATCAGAATCACCATAAGCTCTTGTCGGGTGAATTTGAGTATCACAAACTTACGTAAATGTGATATCAACCCCAAAGTTTCTTTTAGCTGTTCAGTGCTTCTTGTCTTCGCTCTCAACCTCATTTTGGAAGGGGGAGGGGTCTTGTTCTGGTGAATATAGACGCGTTAAGCTTGATTATTACGCGGTTTTGATAATAAAAGGCAGCAGATATTTACCAAAGTATTTTAGAAGACCACACTGCAAAATTTGCAAAAGTCGCGCGAGTGTGGTTCAGCGACATTTCCCTCACAGAAAAGTCGCGCTACAGATTTGAGACAAAAATGGCGACGACCCATAGAAGAAAAATTATTAGATGTGTGGTTTCCAACTAACAGTCTATTCCAAACTCCATCATTAATTCAATAGCACCTATGACCGTGGAAAGTGAATTTGCCGGGGAAGAAAGTTTTAAATTTTTTGGTCTTGGAGGTTGTAATGAAGTTGGTAGATCATGTCATATAATAGAATATAAAAACAAAGTGATCATGTTGGATGCAGGGATGCATCCTGCTCTTAGTGGGCACGCATCATTTCCTTATTTTGATGAATACGATATATCGAAAGTTGACATATTATTAATAAGTCATTTCCACGTGGATCATTCTGCTTCTTTACCTTATGTGATGCAACAATCTAATTTCCGTGGGAAAGTGTTTATGACCCATGCCACTAAAGCAATTTATCGATGGTTAATGCAAGATTTTGTTAGAGTCACTTCGATAGGTGCTTCGAAAACAGAAGGGGGTGCTCCTCAAGAAGGTAGTAATTTATATACGGACGATGATATTATGAAATCTTTTGATAGAATTGAAACCATTGATTATCATTCAACTATGGAAATAGATGGAATAAGATTTACAGCATATCATGCTGGTCATGTTTTGGGAGCTTGTATGTATTTTATTGAGATTGGTGGGTTGAAGGTTTTGTTCACTGGTGACTATTCAAGAGAAGAAAATCGACACTTGCATGCAGCAGAAGTTCCCCCATTGAAACCTGATATTTTAATTAGTGAGTCTACTTTTGGTACGGGTACTCTTGAACCTAGAGCAGAATTAGAAAGGAAATTGACAACTCATATTCATGCAACATTAACAAAAGGAGGGAGAGTACTCTTACCCGTGTTTGCTCTTGGGAATGCGCAAGAATTATTATTAATTTTAGATGAATACTGGAGTCAACATGAAGATTTACAAAATGTCAATGTGTTCTATGCTTCTAATTTAGCAAAAAAATGTATGGCAGTATATGAAACCTATACGGGTATTATGAATGATAAAATCCGTCTTTCTTCATCTTCTAGTGAGAAGTCTAATCCATTTGATTTCAAATATATTAGATCCATCAAAGATTTGTCGAAATTTCAAGATTTGGGACCTTCTGTGGTAGTTGCCACCCCAGGTATGTTGCAAGCTGGTGTTTCAAGACAATTATTAGAGAAATGGGCACCAGAAACCAAAAATTTGGTGATTTTGACTGGTTATTCCGTCGAAGGTACAATGGCGAAGGAATTATTAAAAGAGCCTCCAATGATACAGTCAGCAACAAATCCAGATATGACTATTCCACGAAGAATCGGAATTGAAGAAATTTCATTTGCAGCTCATGTTGATTTTCAACAAAATACAGAATTCATAGATAAGGTATCACCTTCAAAAATCATATTGGTTCATGGTGACTCGGTTCCTATGGGTAGATTGAAGTCTGCCTTGTTAAGTAAATATGCTTCTCGAAAAGGAACCGATCAAGAAGTCAGGGTGTATAATCCAAAGAATTGTGAAGAATTGAATATTGCGTTCAAAGGGTTGAAAATTGCAAAAGTTTTGGGTTCATTAGCAGAAGAACAATTACATGCATTGAAAGGGGTGATAGAAAACCAAGTGACGACTGAAAATGAAAAAATTACGGAATTACCCGAAGTTGATGCAGATGCAATTGAGGTTGATAAAGAAGAAGAGAACACTAAAACAGAGAATGAATCTTCTGTTGATGTATTGAAAACTGGACAAATTGTTTCAGGAGTTTTGGTATCTAAAGATTTTGATTTAAACATTTTGCAATTACAAGATTTACACGAGTTTACTCAATTATCTACATCTATAGTGAAATCAAAAATGAACTTAAAAATTAATGCCGATATTTCACTAATGGTTTGGCATCTTGAACAAATGTTTGGTTATATCAATGTTGTAAATGACGATGAAGATGAATGGGAGTGTGTCATTATGGATGTCATTGATATTTTTATTGATAGGTCAAAGAAACCTGGTTTGTATATAACTGTTGAATGGATTAATGATAATCTTATGAATGATTCGTTGGCAGATAGTGTAATTGCAATTTTATACTCAATTGACTCATCCCCAGCATCTGTGAAATTGTCTAGCCATAGTCACAGTCATAGTCACAGCCATGTCAAACAAGAAGAAAATTCAAAAAATATAGAGAAACCAGTTGAAGCCCATGCAAAGAGTGATATAGAAAGCAGAATAAAAAGAATTGCTTTATTACTACGTGCCCAGTTTGGAGATTCATTGACAGAATTAGCAGATGAAAAGGCTACCATTCAAATTGGAAAAACAACAGCCAATATTAATTACAAGCTGTTGCAAGTTGATTGTCCTTCGAAAGTTTTGAAAGATCGTATAGAGAATGTTATTAAAAGAGGATGTCAATTAACTGCTCCTTTGAGTCAAAATGCAAAATATACTATATAGTTGTTCTCTCATAGAATATATAGTTATTCATTGATTATGTAATAGTAGTGTGCGTGGTTACCATTTTTAGTCTTGGGATTTTTTTCCACTTGTAAATCTCTTCTCTGTCTCAGTTATCACAACTAAGTGAACCAACCTAAATCCCATAACAACAATACAATAAACACCAATCCACAAATAAATAATGAGGTATGTTATATTATAATACTTTTTTTTTAGTAAATGAAATTTTTATACTAACAAGGATTTTTTTTTTATTCTAGCGAACTTATAGATAGACCAAGATCCGAATTGACAGAATTAGAATTAAAGACATTAGAAGAGTACGAATTTAACCATGGACCAATGTCTATATTGAACAATGCCGTGAAGAATAACACTCCGATAATAATATCATGTCGTAATAATCATAAATTGATAGGTAAAGTGAGAGCTTTTGATAGACATTGTAATTTGGTGTTGGAAAATGTTAAAGAATTATGGACTGAAGATATAAAGAATAATTCAGGGAAAAAGATTAAAAGTGTATCTAAGGAGAGATTCATATCTAAGTTATTCTTAAGAGGAGATTCGGTTATAATTATTTTGAAAGCATGAGATGGAAATAGTATTGTCCATAAAAAAATAGGTATTATTATTACTTGTATTTATAATGTTACAGAATAGAAATAAAAAAACAATCAAATATAGTATACAAAAGGTGAGATTACCTGCAATGATTTAAAAAGGAAAATCATCAGACACCGATTCTTAAAACATTTTGTCGTTGATGTCTGAATTTAATCACTTCGTGTCTCTCCATAATATAAAGTGCTCTTTCCAAAGCTGAAGAGCTAGCTTTACCTGAATCAACAAATTCCTTACGTAATGTTTTGTAAGCAGTTGACCAACCAATTGGCAATCTTCTTCTTAATTCTTGTTCCACTTTTTTGATTTCTGCGTTTAATGTCACATCATTAGAGTTTCCAAGTCCTTGATCAACTGCATCCATTGTAGATGCAGTGAATAATCTAATTGCTTCTTCAACATGTTCTTCAGTGGCAACGGGTGAAAGTCTCAATTTGGCTAACGATTCCGTTATACGAATAATAGCTTCCAATTGTCTCACTGTGATTGGAATCGATGACCTTTCATTCATTTCTGATTCATTGAGTTGTAATCTTCTTCGTATAGACACAAAATGTGATGATAATCTTTCTGAAGCTTCAGCAGTAAGACGTGGAGCACAACGTAATTTAACATATTGGATATATCTCTTCATTTTTTCAATTGGGATTTCCCCTTCTTGTAATAAATCTTGAGCTCTACCACCAGTATGAACATTCATAACGTGTTGAGCAATTGAAATATCTCTGCCTTCATTATGATCATCTTTCACAATAAAAATCATATCAAATCTGGATAAAATTGTACTTTGGAAATCAATATTTTCACCAGGACTTTTAAATTCATCATATCTTCCAAAAACTGGATTGGCAGCAGCTAAAACAGATGTTCTAGAATTCAAAACAGTAGTGATACCAGCTTTAGCAATGGAAATTGTTTGTTGTTCCATAGCTTCATGAATAGCAACTCTATCTTCATCTCTCATCTTATCAAATTCATCAATACAAACCACACCTCCGTCTGCTAAAACCATAGCACCACCTTCCAAGTAAAAATCCCTTGTTTGAGGATCTCTTTGAACTGAAGCAGTCAAACCAGCAGCAGAAGAACCTTTACCGGAAGTGTAAACAGAAATAGGTGCTATTTTCTCCACGAATTTTAACAATTGCGATTTTGCAGTACCAGGATCCCCCAATAATAACACATTAATATCTCCTCTTAATCTCATTCCATCTGGTAAGATTTTCTTCGAACCACCCATTAACAAACATGCGATGGCTTTCTTAATATCTTCATTACCATAGATAGATGGAGCAATAGAGTTGACAAAAAATTCATACAAATTTGGCATTCTTGACATTCTTAAAAATTCTTCCTCTTCTTCTTCACTAAAATTGATTCCTTGTCCATTAGCACCATTGTCAATATCTGTTTGATATCCTAAAACTTGCAAGTATGGATTACGAATAGCGACATTTGATGTAGCATTGTTCTTTGCGCTTTGTTTAGATTGATAAATAGCATAAATACCAACAATCGTAACTCTAGTACCAGGAACAACTTGGTTGGTTAAATATCTATCTGCTTGTAAAAGGATGTGTCTTGGCATTTCTCCAACTGGAACCAGACCGGGAGCTTCTTGTAATTTCAAAACTTGTTGATCAACAAAAGTGGATTTATCATGTACGATGACATAGGAGTCGTTAGGACATTTTTCTTCATTTGAATTAGGGTCGGAGTTATGAGGTGCTTGACATCTTGGTGGTAATTGAATCTGACCAAATCCGTGCTTCACTTTAATTTTCATAGTATGTTTACAAACACGACAAATCAACTGTACTTGAGTAGCTCTAGAACTCAACACCGATGCTGAGATAATAATACCACTGACTCTAACAATTTTGGCAATATGGTCGGAATCCAAATGTCTGATTGATGTCTCATTAGCCTTGGAATATAAAATCAATTGACAAGTTGGGAAATCTTGTGGAATTTCATCGTTTGATAAGTAGGAAATTCTTTTAGCTATATCAGTGATTGCATTTTCAAAAAGCGGGATCATTTCAGCTGGATCATCACTTAATTTCTTATTTAATTCTTCATTAAACGCAATAAGATGATCAGCTTCAACTTTCAAAAAATAATTCTTAATTAATAAATTTTCTCTTAATTGATCTCTGTAAATAAATTGAGAATCTATTCTATATTCTAAAATAAAAGAACGGAAAGCTTTGGTAATTTCATTGAATGAATTTTCAGCTGGCTCTTCACCAGGCAAAACATGGGCGGAAAACACTTCTGGACGTTCAAAAGACATTGCTTCTTTAGTTGTGTAGAAGTAAAAATAAAAGGAAATCTGATAATTGAATCTGTTTTTGAAAAACAACGTGTAAAATAAATTTCCAAAAAAAACAGAAAAATTGGGAGACGTGAAGTTTTTCTTCTTCTGTGGGTATTATCACGTACTGCATATAAACATCAATTAACTTTCTCTTTTGGGTTAAATTATTTTTGTTAGCCAATACGCGCGACCCCTTGTTGTTGTTCTGCGAAAATGTTGTACTTAACAACATTACAACACTGTTATCACAGCTACGCTATCTTTATTATTGGTTTTTATGTCATAAAATGTTATTATATTCCGTTCTAACGTTGTGTTGGACGACGACGTATTCAAAGGGCTAATTACCCCTTCCTTTTATATATTATATTCCTTCTTATTTTATTTAACTAACTCTTACAAGTTTTCACAACTTTATATTATCCAAGATATTTTAACAACCATAATTATGTACGGCTAATTAGACTAGCTATATTATAGTACTAAGAATCACACCCTGCTACATGTGTTTCTATTGGTTTCTCAGTTTATTTCTGGATAATTCAACCTATTAGAATTCCTAGATTTCTTGAATATTTTCAGTTTGATACCGAGTAAGGATATCGGCCATGTAGTTATTTTATCCATTTAAGAAGAAGATCGTGGGTTCGAAAACTCCAATAGTATCAAGAAATCTAGCAATTCTAATAGGTGAAATAGTAGTTGTATCCAGAAATAAACTGAGAGATTGATGATCTGTATAGACCTCAATATCATTTGTGCAAAAATATCTGAATTTATCCAAAATAACCACTATCGCCAACAATCCCTTCTCCATCACTGTGTATCTGCATTGGGTGGAATTCATTTTGTGACTAGAAAATGCAATTGGAATTAATACTTGTTTTCCTTCATGAGAAGCTGCTTGACATATATATGATCCTGAATTGGTAATTCATGGTCCAGAGGATCCGAAGAAAATGCTCAAGTTTGCAAAGATTCAACTTCATTTTATTGCTTCACAAAAAGCCTATGTTTATTGGGGTAGTTCTGCCACTAGATAACTTTAGTGGAGGTTATGAAGCTCCAATGAATGACGCAAATAGAAAGTTCCTAAACAATAAGTCATGGTCTTGGTTGGATGTGATTGTTGCTTTCGTCCGTGGAAGTCACTTCGAGTTGGATGATATTGACAGACACGCAGAACTCTTCAGATTAAATCCTGCACCTGGAAGTACCTACTCAAACTTCATTCACGAGGTCCAATTAAAGATGCTTGAAATTCATAAGTATCAAAACTTCTACACCCAAATTACACCACACGTTTTCGAAAAAAGAGATTTCCCGACAATTATTGCTCATGGAAACTGGCTTGTAAAAGGCGAAACAATTTTTTTTACAATTTATGACCCGCTTGTGAATTTCCCATTTCTTCAGTTTCTGATTCGTCAACCAAATCAACTTGAAAAGCTTGTTTAGTTACCATCCCTTCTTCATTGATTACATACCCGAGAACCATAGTTGGATCATTCTCAATGTCAAACACTTTCTTTGTCACCTTTCCTTTGTTCCAAACATAAGCACGTCTTCTTTGCCATTGAAACCCTTCACCACTCTTATTTCAGAATGGATTGTTATTCTTGAACCAGCTGTTTGGCTTGTTTTGGTAGGCACTTTGCCTGTTGTTGTTATAGCCGTTATTGTTATAGCCATAATTATTGTAGCCGTAGTTTTTCATACCTTCCGAATTTTGGTTTTGATTCGCCTCGATTTGTTGTAAATGAGTATCTCTCAAAGCAGTCCCCATATTTGCAGATTCAGTGGATGCAGACTTTGAACCAACAACAGATTGTGTTTAGATCATAAAATAAGGTATTTTCATCCTTGTCAAGTCAATTTCCATGAGCAAGAATTGTCGGGAAATCTCTTCTAAATATTCCGAAAACGTATGCCCTAATTTGAATAAAGAAGTTTTGATACTTATGAGTTTCAAGCATTTTTAATTGAACTTCATGACTGAAGTTTGAATATTAACTCCCAGGTACAGGATTCAATCTGAAGAGTTCCGCGTGTCTGTCAATATCATCCAATTCAAAATGACTTCCACAAACAAACGCTACGATCACATTCAACCACTAACATGACATACTGTTGAGAAACTTCCTATTGACATCATTCATTGAAGCTTCATCATCTCCACCAAAATATCTAGTAGCAGAAGCACCCTAACAAACATAAGCTTGTTGAGAGGCAATAAGGCGAAACTGAATCTTGGAATACTTCAGCAACTTTTTCGGATTCTCGGCACCATGAATTATCAATTCGGGATCAAAATGTGGGGGTTTACCTTGTTTGTTACCACAGTATTTAATCTCAATAGTTGTCAGACTAACAAATTGAATAATGTCGCATTTTCAGGTACAATTAATTTTCTGATTATTCCTGGAGTTATATTTTGTAAGACCTAAAACGTGACTAATATGTAATATAATTTGAAAGAATAATTCGTTAAATTATTTAGTTGTAATAAAACTCATAATATAAAGAAAAAATGATTGTTGATTAATCAAAAAAACTATATAAAAAATAAATGTGGAATTGCTCCCCTTTTTAATGATTTACCAATGAAAGGAGTAAAGTAAGTAGCTAGTATTAAATGTATATGTTTTGGAATCTTCACCAATAAATTATATGCAGTTTTGAATGCAATAGCAAAAACTGAGAAACCAATAGAAACACAAAGTAGTGTAAGTTTTTCACTTCTGGTGCTTCTTTCTTTCTTAGTCACATTTATAATCATGTTCAATAGGCTCCAATTTAGATCATTGTTCACATCAAGTACAATTAAATATGCCATACCCAAGAGGAATCAAATGCCACCACGGCCAAAACATTTGATAATAGAAGAAGAACTAGAGGAAAAATTTTTACATGGGGGAAAAGGTCCCGGAGGTCAAAAGATTAACAAAACTAATAGTAAAGTTCAACTAACACATATCCCTACTGGTTTCGTAGTTACGTGTCAGGAAACTAGGTCACAAGAACGAAATAGGGCTATTGCAAGACAGAAGTTGGCTATGAAATTGGATGATCATTATAATCCGGGGACAAGCAGGAATGCTGTGTTGAATGAACGAGCACAAAAAGTGAAAGAAAGTAAAGCGAAAAAATCAAATAGAAAGTACAAGCAACTTGACGAAGAAAAGGAAAAGAAAAAGGCAGAAATGAAACAGCTAGAAGAATCGTTGAATGTTAAAGATGTTGATGATGAGTTTGATGACTTTCTCAAGAATGCGAAGGTCGATTTGTAGAGGGTCGTGTGTAATGGTGAATCCATTTTTTTTTTTATGTAATACATTTGCAACCAACTCTGTTGTAAAAAAAAGAAAGAGCCTTGGGTTGCCAGATCTTGCTTCATTTGTTTCTTTATAGTTGGATCAATCTTATTCATTTCACAATGACAGGTATATCAAATACAGCTTTGTTTGTAATATTAGTGATAATGATGGTTTTACTTTTGATTTGCTTGTTTTTATTTGGATATTGCTGTGCTTCATGGTGTCCGTTTTTCTTTATTCGTTCAAAGAGAAGAAGAATAAAGCGAGCTTTTAAAAAGTTGATAACGAATGAATTGATTTTAAAAGAAGAAACAGTTGAGCCTTTCCCTGAAATAGTTGATTTGGAGAATCAAACAGATACATTGCAACGAAATACCGATGGTGATTCAAATGTTGCTTTGAATAGTTTCCCAATGAACACTAGCCATTCACCCAAAAATGAACCCAAAAAAGATGATAACCGACCTGACAACTTAGTAACTGTGGATGGAACTCGTGATCTGGATTTCAAAAGCGTTTTGGACAACTTTGAAAAAACCAATTCATCAAAATCCCAATTCAATAATAGTAATCAAGTAGATATGATGGAAACTTTGGTTTTACAACCATTGGAACAGAATGCATCAATTGAAAACAGTGAATTTGATAGTTATTCACGTACATTATTGTTGCAATATTTGATTCAAACTTCTATGAAACCAGATGAATATGCAATAAGAAAAGTGAGTGATCCGTTTCTGGATAATTTTATCAGTGTTGGTGAAAAAGTTGTTGTTGTTAAACCATTCATTGGTAAGACCGAAGGAGAGTTTGCATCGTTACAAACCGGAGATTTGTTAAGAGTACTTCAATTTAATGTTCATGAAAGTGATGACTCTGATGATTCAGGATCAATCAAATGCATTCGAATGGCTTCTAAAGAAAAGTCAAAACGAAAGGCACCACCATCACCACAAAAAAGGAGTCAATTTTCACCAAATTCACTTGAAAGTGCAAATCGATCTTCATCTAGTGAAATTGTAATTGATAAGAGTGATCCTGTTCATAAGAAAGTTCATTGTGTAGGATTGTTGCTTAATTCTTATTTGGATTTTAATAAGAATGAATTGAAGTTGAAATTGAAAGAACTGGAATTATCTAGTGACGAAGAGATTGATGAGAATTTGATAAAAGAATTCCCATTGCATATAGTTTCATTGGAGACAACCGTTGTTCAAACTGCGTTATCTGCTAATGATTGCAATTCTTCGATGGAAGACTACTCTTAGTAAGGGTTGTTTAAGAAGTATTTGAACTAAGTTGTCGTTGATTGGCTACGTAGTATATAATAGAAATTAAGAATGCAAATGCTATAAATATTAGATGAAAATGGGTGCAAGTCGTTTTCTCTCTCTCTACTCAGTATGTTGTTTTGTTTTCGCCAACTTTTTCCAATTCTCGGATGTTTTCAAAGCATCTTGCCAATTTGATTTCATAACTTCCAAATCATCCCGTAGTTTAGCGATAATTGAATCATTATTTTTATCCAAAGGATCATTCTGACTAATATAATCGATCAACGCCTCAATATTATGATACAATTTATAACATTCATTTAAAATCGTACGTGCTATATTTTCAGTTGGTTCAATCTCATTGAAATATTCTTTTATCGTCTCTGGATCAGTTGTAATTTCTTTCAAATCAATCACGGTTGTCGGGCTCGGTAAATTATCTTTATCAAAATCTCGATATTTGAAATCTCCTAATGCTTGATTTGTTAGGATGAAATAATCTTTAATACTCGACATGAATTTAGTGAATTTATAGTTTTCTTTAGCTATACTTTCTACTCCATTGATCAATTTTTCTGATGTTTCTATTTGTTCTTGATTTATCATCGGTCCTATGTCAATCAATAAATCAGGATTGGTTATTACTATACCTGTTGGATTTTCAATGATTGGTGAGTTCCCCAGTAGAACTAACCCATCTGAATTTCCTCCGTATTTCTTTAAAGATGACATATTTCTCGTGTTTCCCAATAACTTGTTTTTCAATTGTTCAATCTCCAAAGTTTTCCTTTTCATTTCCACCTTGTGATTATTATTGGTATCCAATTTCCAATTTTTCACTTTATTTAAATCGTCCAAGTATATTTTGTTCTGTTTACTCAATTTGTTAATTTCATTCTGCAATGTATTTTGTTTAATAACTTGATTCCGATTTGTCCTCTCTAGTCCATCCACCTTCTTTGATAACTCCAGAACTTGTTTTTCCAAAGATTGAATCTTTTTATCCTTAACCAACCCAGTTTCACTAAACACATTCTGTTGAGATCGTTGTTTATCTATAATCTGAATCAATGCATGAATCAAATTAATCGTGTTTTTATCACTATTATATAATTTTTCAGTTATTATTAAATCCCCGATTTTAGGATTAGTTTCAATTTGATCCGAAATTAATTTGTTCCAATCTATACAATTGAATTGTAAATTTTCATCGATATAACAACGGGATAATAATGTGGAGTTTAAGGTATGTGCTGCATTACGTATGGATTGAACATCGGTGGATGATAGTTGATGTGGTGGCATTGTTTAGTGATTGTTTTGATGAAAAAGAAGTAATGAAATCACAAATGTAAACAATCTCGAAAAGAAGTTTATTTTGTTTTTTTTTTCTTTGTTAACCTTTTGGTTTTTGGCGCTAAGATAGAAGCATTTGGTAGCCAAGTCATTCACATAACATAACATAACATGGATTTTACAGGTATACCTACTTCATTGATAGTTGCAAAGCATTATACTACTGATTTTTAATACATTTTTTTTACTAGTGAATATTTATATATTTATTTATGTATTTATGATAATAAAAAAACATGACATTTGGTTAAATACACCTTCTCATAAATTAATCCTATATCAAAACATTTTTTAGTTTGTTTGTCTATCTAATGACCACCAGCTTCTTCTTCAACTTCATCGAAAACAAACCAATCTTCATCAGCTTTAGCTTCGTCAGCAGCAATTTCACCTGGAGATGCGGTTTCTACATCACTTGCTTCATATTCTTTGACAGCTTCAGCACTGACTTCAGATTGTGGAACAGATGGTGCAGAAGGTAATTTGAAAGCTTGGACGGCACTGTCAATGTCAGCTTGGGTTAAAGCCTTTGGTTTGAAAGCTTTGATGTGTTGAATGTATAAATCACCAATCAAGTTGGATCTTCTTGGGGTAACTGAAAACAATCTTCTTGGTGTTAAACGCTATAATAAAAGTTAGTATACATGATTGATGTGTGATAATTAATGTCACAAGGAATACCATTTGGGCATGCAAGGAAGATGAAATTATTTAAATATTTCAATATGATTCTGTGTTGCTCTTTCATATCTTGTTCTTCCAATTGGGTCAGTAAAGGTCCATAAATCACCTTGGTCTGTCTATCCAAAACTAGTTCAATAAATATGAAAGGAAAACACTCCAATTCAAACCTCCTTGTCTGGTTTTCCTTTAACCTGGTGTAGTTGATCTTTTTGGTCATTGCCTGGAGGTGCACCTTAACTCTGACTTTCCCATCGTAAACGTTCAATTAAGCTCCTATCCGATCACATCCTTGTGACTCCTTAAACTCCTGTATTTCTTTACATACAACAACTTGTCTGAACATCTTTGAATCTATCAATTAATCTAAGGTATTAAATCCTTGCAACAGTACAGAAGATTTTTCGTTTTCAAGTTTTTTGTCTTTTTCGTTCAGTGTGCGAATCGGTGTGTCGTGCACTCTTCACCGAATAATAATTTATACTGGGAAAACTATTTTCCATTGGTCAAGAAAAGAGTCGTGTAAATTGGTTGTATTATTGCAATTCAAGGTTCAAAATTAACAAAACAAAAAAATTACATTGATATTTTACAGCCATTTAACCCAATCACCATCAAAAACCAATTACCCCCCAGCTAACTCCACAAATCGTTAAAATACAATAACCATGCCGAAATATTATTGTGATTATTGTAAATCTTATTTGACTCATGATACAATGAGCGTGAGGAAATCACATTTACAAGGTCGAAATCATATCAAATTTTATTGTGATTATTATGAAGCCAAGGCTAAAGAAACAAATATTTGGGACCCACTGAGCTCAGCTTATGAAATCACGCTAGATAAGTTGAATCGATATTCTAACGGAAATAATCAAAAGGGGACAGTTGAAGATGGTATGGATATTGATAGTAAAGATCATGATAAACATCAAGCTACGAATAGTAATGAGGACGATGAGATAACGTATTTACCACCACCGCCGAATTTGCCTGGTTTGCCCTTGCCGCCACCTGCGGTATATAACAACCAAAAGGAATATCAAAAGGCAATCTTAGAACATACTCTAGAAAAAGATTGAATAGGATTACTCTTTGTTTTAGGTTTTTTGATTGAAAAAAACAAATAACCAATTTATATAAATGGAAAACTACACAAACTATATATAAAAGAACAAGGATTTATATGAAAATGCAAATACTTAATACACTCTTTCTTTTTCTTTCTTAATTTTCAATTTTAATTAGCAACAGAGCAAAATTGTGAGATATTACAGTTAAATATGACATATCATCAAAAAAAAACAAAAAATAAAAGCAAAATAGTGTATGATTAGTACTAAAATTAGTATACAAATGCCATATACTTTTCCCTCTTTTCAGCAATGAAACGTTTAATTCTTTATATGACTTTATCCCAGCTTACAAATCAGCATCATCTTCATCAGGCAATGGCAAAGCAGTAGCTTGTTCCATTTCTTGTTGGTATTTTTGCATCAAGTCAGCATCGACTTGGACTTCTGGTGGAGCCAAGGCTGGGGAGGCAACAAACTCTAATTGTGGGTTACCGACCAATTTTCTAGCTAACCACAAGAATGGTTTTTCAAAATTATAGTTTGATTTGGCTGAGATATCGTAATATTGCAAGTTCTTCTTTCTGTGGAAAGTAATGGTTTTAGCCTTGACTTTACGTTCTTTGACATCGACTTTATTACCACACAAGACAATTGGAATGTTTTCACAAACTCTGACTAAATCTCTATGCCAGTTTGGAACATTCTTATAAGTGATTCTTGAAGTGACATCAAACATAATGATACCACATTGACCATTGATATAATAACCATCTCTTAAACCACCAAATTTTTCTTGACCGGCGGTGTCCCAAACATCGAATTTCAATTCCCC
>JAKTVG010000363.1:0-71902 GCA_030557085.1 Candida gigantensis
TAATCATTGAACAATAATTGATATTCATTTGAAATAAAGTCAATATGATTATTCAACTCCTTAATGTGAACCGTCTTTTTGTTAAGTAATTGTTTAAGGTATTTGTTCTCAAATTTCACTTTATTGCTTTCTTTTTCCAAATATTCAACAATGTTATTGATAGGTACTTGATCTTGGCCTGCATCTTTTTGTTGTTTTGATTGTTCAATCTGATTCAATTTACTCGTTAATGTCTCTATTTCATTTCTTAACGATTGTATAACTGATTTATTCTCTGACAGTTGTAACATTTGCCAATTGATAACATTTGAAAGTTTTGTTTTATTTGCCTTGGCCAAAGTTTTGATTTTCTTAACCTCGTTAGCATAATTTAACGTCTGATGACTTTCTTCATAATCAATTGGTGATACACAAAATATCATGCATGTTTTGGAATTTCCTCCTAAATTTTCTTTCAATAAATACGTTAGCGTAGATTCGCGATACGGAATTAATGATGACGATCCAGATGAGAGAAGATTGATACATCTTCCTAACACAGTTAATGACTTATTGATTAACGTTCCTTCTTTGATCCTCTCTTGTTGCCCATATAATTTAGTCTTTTGCAATCTTTCTGATCCAGCAAGATCAACTAACTTAATATTTGAAATCATTTCTTCACTGGCATCACCAATGCTGCTAACCTCGTCGGAGTCACTGCTGGCTTCAAATTTTGTTTGTTTTAAGGTGAGTGTGATGATTGCATGACTTCTGGAACTACTATCATTCATTGATGTGGAAGCCGTAGAACGATTTGCATTACCTTGATTCAATAATTTTAAAAATTGTTCATAATTGTCAATATTAAACAGCTTGACATTTTCAACATATGGTCCAGTGCTGGGATGTTCTCTAACCTTGCATTTCACATTCCCATTTTTATTCGTGTTTAAAAGGTCTTTCACTTGTTCATTGTATATCTCGATGTACAGAAACTTCAATTCACAATTGATTTTCTGATTTACTGACACTTCCATTTGTTTCAAAATATCCTTGAGTAATAGTGGTATTATTCCAGGTTGTTCAACTTTATCTCCCATCATCGTATACGTTTTTCCCGAACTTGTTTGACCATAGGCTAATAGACATACATTATAACCTTCAAAAAAATGAGATAATAATTGAGGACCAGTTCGCTCATAGTATTTAAAATTATCAGTATAATGTGCATCTCGTTTTTGGAATGACCAAATACATTCGTCAAATTGATAGCTTTTGGTGTTGTTTTCAATTTTGCCCTTGGGGTTAGTTAGGACAACCTTGTGTGGATCTGACGGTGGCATACATATTAAAGATTTTGGTGTTTCAGAATCGCCAACAGATTTCAATTCACGTGGTAACAATGGTCTTACTCGAATAGACACCTTGATATTGTTTGACATGCTTCTAATTGTACTGGAGTATTGATACGAAATACTTCGTAAAAGTTGAAATCAAAAAAAATTTAAAGTGTAAACAAACCACGAAATAAAATATACATGCACGTGACTCCATTGAAGAATTACAAAAAAAAAAACGAAAAATGGGTGCATCTAGATCTAGAAAAAGATGAACCTTGACTAAGTTGTGTTTCCCATTAACAATGTCTGAAAAAGTGAAATTCCTTGTGTTGAACCCCTCGCCAAGCGATTTGGATAAAGTTTTACAAAAATCAAACTTACAGTATTCCAAAAATGGTCCATTTGAAGCAACTATCTTACTAGGTGATGTCTTACCAAAAGGTTCTCATTTGCCAGCAACCAAGATTTCTGGACCAACCTACTTTTCAGAAGGTAAGAATGGTATTTCTGAAGACATCAGTGAGTCATCAAAGAACTTAATTGATGCTGTTACTAATTTTACTTTTGTGAAGCCTTCCTATACTATTATCAAGACAACCTCGGGAATTACTATAATGATGGCTACCAAATTAGATAAAGACTTCGATGACATACCCGATATTAAAATTGATATTTTAGTTATATACGAATGGCCTCAATCCATTGCAAGTCTATGTAATTTAACGACTGTTGGAGGAAATGAAAAAATTGATGAATTAGTAATGAAGGTGAAACCACGGTACGTTTTTGCTGTGGGGAATGAAACCGGGAGGTTTTTCGAATTGGAACCTTTTGCTTGGACAACTGGTGAAATAACGAGATTTATAAGTTTAGCACAAGAAGGAAATTCTCGAGAAAAGTGGTTTTATGCGTTCAATATGAGCTTAGAACAAGAAAATGTTCCCAAAATCATTGATAATCCGTTCACAAGGAAAAGATCACGGGAACTTGATGAAGAAGATAAGAAAACTGACGACGATGGTTCCAAAGTTGTCAAAAAACTGAAAATTGTATCACCAGACCAATGTTTCTTTTGTTTAAGTAATCCAAATACAGAAACACACATGATTGTCTCAATTGGTACAAATTTATATATGACGGTTGCTAAAGGTCCATTGACAAGGTCGAATAGGAATTTATTGTTTTCAGGTCATGGTATCTTGGTCCCAATCCAACATCTCCCCACGATCAAGCAAGATTCTCCAATAACTGAAGAATTTTTGAAATATCAAGATAGTTTAGTCCTGGCATTTGATGAACAAAAACCAAATCTAAAATTAATCTTTTGGGAAATTAGTAGAGATGAAAATATTCACCATCATGTCCAGTTTTTACCTATTGATCAATCGTTGATGAGTAAGTTTACCAACTCGTTGAGCGCAAGAATCAAATTAAACAATGAAAAATTCAAAAAGAATCAAAAATTGAATTTCAAAACCTTTGCGAGTCGTTCCGATCCTGAATTTCAAGAGATACTACTGTCGACAAATTACATTTTGTTTACCTTATGCAAGAGTAAGACTGAACGAGAATACCATATTTCTCCTCTCCTTAATGATCAGCTGATAGACATACAATTTCCAAGACGAGTGTTAGCACATTTATTAAATTTACCTGATAGAGTACGTTGGGATAAATGCCAACAGCCGAAACTAAAAGAAATGGCAGATTGTGAAAATTTCAAAACTTTCTTTGAAAAATATGACTTTACTATATAGATTTTGACTCTTCTTCACATTTAGTGCATCCGCAATCAAAGAACCACTCATTTAATTGCATTTTCCTGACTTTCACTGATTCGTTGCTATAATTTCCGTAATTTATGCACAATTCTTCACCTATTTGTATATCTCTTAATGTGGTAAATGACATACTGCAATCGTCATTTCTAGTTTTCATTAAATTCGCAGAACACGAGTGGTTGAAAAATGATGCTGAAGGATACACTCCAAATCCCAAGAACTCTTTATCTTCAGATGGGTCCGATACTTGTGACCATATACCAAATGCGTTAGTTAAATTTCTTCCAATGATAGATCGTATAGTGATAGGATTAATAAAAGGTTGTAGTTCTGGACTGCAAGTGAGTTTTATAAATTTGTAAATGTTGATGTATGAGTACAATAGGTACGGGTATTTTTTCACTTTATCAAATTCAGACGAACATAATAAATCAAATAATAACAATTCGATTTTAGTTTGCTCGTTTTTGTCAACTTCAGGATAATCAAAACTAGATATTTTAGCATCGTGGTACTTATACATGTTGAATAGCACTCCAATAGTGTACTTAATCTCCAAATATTCACTATCATCAATTCGTGGTAACAAATTATGTCGTTTGGTCCGTTTCATTGAACCAAGTTTCGTGTCCCATTCATCAATTTTACCCCATTCTTTAACATAATCACTTTCAAAATTTTCAGGTTCTCTTGCTTCCACTTCTGGTTTTTTTAATCCCGTCAAGTAATTCTTTTCAACTTCAAATAAATTGTTACTCAAGATTTCATTCACATCATCTTGCAAAAATTTCAGCTGACATGTTTCACTGCAGAAATATATTGAATAAACGTTTTTACCTTCCTGTCTTGAAATTTTAAACTTCATGATATTTCCATAATCGTAAGCGTAACATAGTGTGCATACTTCTTTCTTAAAAGGTCTAGAAATCGTGGATCCAATAGATGCATGACAATGATGTATGGTTGTATTCTTGGGGATGACTTTTGCTGCAAAACAACCTCTGCCACCGTATTTCGTTTTGGCAACCGTAAACCATGGCGATATTTGATTTAGTATTGACTCTATTGGATACTCGTCTACTAAGGTAGACTCTTCACTGGATGACATGTATGGTGGGTTATGCAAAGAGATGGGGGAAGGCAGAATGATGCTGTACTCGCTTTGACAGCATCGAAAAAAATAAAGTTAAAAGAATAGAAAAAGCACGTGCATAAAAATATGCTACCATGTGAAAACTTACCCTGCTGAAATGAACAATTGACTGTCACGTGAATGTAGTCTGTCTGCCGGGGGGGGGGAGGTAGTGTATTGTGGCAATCCTTTATATGCAGTAGGTTACGCATTTGGACGATAAATGCGCGTTCCTAGCCAAAAAAAAAAAAAAAAAGGGTACGTGTGGAATGTACCAAAAATAAAAAAGTTACCAAATCACTAATACTAAAAAAAACATTCTTGAATCAAAAGGAGAGGAGGCAGAACGAAAAAAAATACGCCAACAATAATACAAGTTGAAAAAACTCACTTCAAACACAAGATCATAACACACTACAGCATATACACTGAACAAATACTACTGCTGCCCTATCAATGTCATTTCTAAATACAATACGAGGTCTCGGAAGGGGATCGAAGAAGAATAAGAAAGACCTAGAACCAAATGCTGCGTCCATGTATGGCCACTCGAATCTTTCAGGTAATAATTTGAGACGAACACAATCACCAACAAAAGTATCACCTTCTAAATTGTCTTCAAAGGGTGCTCAAGGTGGATCTGGTTATCCATCTTCCCCTACCAAGCGCAACAGACTTGGAAATTCTCAGCAACAACAGCAACAGCAACAGCTTCAACAACAGCAAAGTTTACTGCCTCTGAAGAGATCTACCGTTCAAACCACTAATAATCCAGTTGTAAGTGCAGAACCACCACTATTTTTGTGTGAACCGTATGTTAAAACAGCATTGGTTAAAGGATCTTTCAAAACAATTGTTCAGCTTCCGAAATATGTCGATTATTGCGAATGGTTGGCACTAAATATTTTTGAACTTTTCAACAATTTAAATCGATTCTACGGAGTGATACAGGAATATGCTACTCCAGAAGCATACCCGACAATGAATGCAGGACCTAATACCAATTATTTATGGGTTAATGGTAACGGACAAGCAGTCAATTTACCGGCTTGTCAATACATTGAATATGTGATAACTTGGACATCAAATAAATTAAACGACCAAAGTGTTTTTCCTACTAAGAATGGAGGGGCATTCCCACCAAACTTTATGAAAGATTGCAAGAATATTAGTAGACAAATGTTCAGGATCTTTGCTCACATATATCATAACCATTTCGATAAAATTGTCCACTTATCGTTAGAAGCACACTGGAATTCATTCTTTGCCCATTTTGTTTCATTTGTTAAAGAGTTCAATTTAGTTGATAGGTCAGAAATGGAACCACTTTTACCTTTGATTGAAAAAATGGAACAACAAGGAAAGATTATCTAAAGAATTACGCATATTAGGGACAATTTCAAAAAAAAAAAAAACACCGGGAACATTTTGCTACATTTATTTTAGATACTCTGATAGATTTAGTGTAGAGAATATATAGGGGAAATGAATTAAGTAGAAATGAGAAATAGACCTTATGAAATATTATTAGTTGCTAGTAGAAGCAAGTGCTCAAAGAGTGGCTGCATTTTGGGTTTTTTGATCATATTGGCCGCGTTGCTGAAAAATTTTCCACACTTTCGTCACATATACAGCAATTGCTATACACTTCTTACTGTGTATTTCTTTAAACAACTACGGATCTGTGATATATAGTCACAGTAGTTCTCGAACCATAAAACATTCAATGTTCACCTCATTGAGTAGATCCGCCACCAGGTTTGCAGTATTTAACCGACGATTGAGTACCAACACCAAGACCCCACAAATATCGCACTTTTGGAAATATGCTTTGGTGGGGTCTGGATTCCTAACAAGTGGAATTGTAATTGGGAGATACTTTCATGAAACAGAAGAATCTAAAGATTTATCTACGGCCCCCTTATCTAAATTGACGGTTCCCAAATATGCCGATGCAAAAAACTTCAAAACTGGATTAGACAAAATGATCCTGCTTGTTGGAGACGACAATGTGTCAACGGATAGAGACACTCTAAATTCACATAATGATTCATATTTCTCCACACATCACCCGCCTAACCCTGAAGTTCAAAGACCAAGTGCTATAATATACCCGAATTCCACGACGCAAGTGTCTGAAATTTTGAAAATTGCCAACGAGTATGCAATACCGATAGTTGCGAATTCCGGATTGACTTCAATTGAAGGACAAAACATTCATACCAGAGGACCATATAGTTTGTCGATATCATTTAGCAAGATGAACAAAATCTTGGCGTTCCATCCTCAGGATTTGGATGTGGTTGTCGAGCCCGGTGTGTGTTGGCAAGATCTTGATGAATTTTTCAGCTCGAGTCCCGATGGCCAGCATCTTATGTTTGGGCCTGACCCGGGACCAGGGGCAAATATTGGTGGAATGGTGGCAACTAGCGCATCGGGGACAAATGCATTCAAGTATGGGACCATGAAAGAAAACGTGGTGAATTTAACAGTGGTGTTGGCAGATGGAACCATAATAAAAACGAAACAACGACCTAGGAAATCAAGTGCCGGGTACGATTTAACAAGATTATTTATTGGTAGTGAAGGTACATTAGGTCTCATCACCGAGGTTACATTAAAATTACATGTTAGACCAAAATTTGAACTTGTTAGCGTGGCTTGTTTTCCAACTATCAAAGAAGCTGCACAAATGGCGCTGGATGTTGTATGTCGCGGAGTACAACCAAATGCGATGGAAATATTGGACGAAACAATGATTGAGTTTGTGAATGAAACAACCACCAAAAAACAATTGGAGAAACCAACGTTATTTTTCAAATTGGGTGGTCCAACAAGGGATTCTATAATGGAACAATCCAAAATAATTCAAGAAATAGGAGCAAAACATAACATGATTCAATTTAAAACTAGTTCAAGTGAAGAAGAAAACGTCGAGTTATGGTCTGCTCGAAGAAATGGATTTTGGTCAACTTTCGAATACGGTAAAAAGATCCTTCCAGATATTCAAGATATTCAAGGCTGGGGCACAGATTTTGCAGTACCTGTTTCCAAATTAGCTGAAATCATCTCTGAAACAAACGATGATTTGATAGAATCAGGGTTCAACAAGAAATTCTCAATCATGGGCCACATAGGTGATGGAAATTGTCATTTCTTGATATTATACAACTCACCTGATTACAACCGTGTACAGCAAGTGGTGGATAGAATGGTGAAACGAGCAATCGATGCCGAAGGTACGTGTAGTGGTGAGCATGGGATCGGGGTGGGGAAAAGAAGATACCTTGATATTGAACTTGGTGAAACCGCAGTTGATTTACAACGGAAAATAAAGATGAGTTTGGATCCAAAACGAATATTGAACCCTGATAAAATATTCATAACTGATCCGGAAGATACTTTGGATAGTCAGTTGGATCATGGTAATCTTTTACATAAGGTTGATAGCAATTGCAATCATTAGAGGGTGCCAGCGCACAGTGTATTTTTCCATACCCAAACAAATATATATCCTTTATTTTATTATACAACTATTTACAAGATCATATTGTCTATACAAACCCATTATAAGTTATCACCTACTCTAGTAACACCCAACATTCTCTAAACCTTTTTTGTACTTACTTTTTCTTATTTTACTTATGAAAAGAAATATGTTGACTTTTTCACCGCGTTCACATCAAAGTCACCCTTTTTAGGAACTTTAGGGAATTGTAATTTTGCCAACACTTCATAACTTCCAGCACTGGTTGGGTTTGCAAATTCATAAGGATCATAATCTAAAGTTATACTAATTGTAGTATCCATATTCTTGGCCGCTTCTACTTCTTCTGGATCTTCTGATTGCAACATTTGTAATCTCTTACGTTCCATGTATAATTCATCTTCAATAGTGACAGGTCTCTTGATGGATTGTGCCCATTTCTTTTTAATCATTCTAACTTTAGTAGTTAACTCATGATCAGTGGGGATTTGAAGAAGTTGATAATAATCTTTATATCTTTCTTCAAACTCTTCTTTCAATAACGAAATCAAATCAGTGCTGTGCAAATTCACAAACTCCTGTCTGGTAATCTCATTCATAGCAGGAACATCACAAGCATGTGTCCAAAATGAATCATGAACAGAAGCAAATTGCAAGTTTTCTTCACCACATTTGGTAGCTGTCATCAACATATGAGTTGCATCCAAAGAATGAATGAAATTAGGTGCAAAACCAGCAACTTGCTTTCTTGAATCAACTGAACTTTTACCAGATGGAAAAGTGATGTGAACATCTTGAACTAAAGTTTTAACAGCCTTACGTTTATGCTCACGGTATGGTTGAACACATGGCAATCCTAAACCAGTTGTCCAAATAACTGATGAAGAAAGAAGATCACTTTCAGAGTCTTTGTTATCACTATGATCCAATGCAACGGATTTAATTATTCTTTTAGCTGATTGACCTAACCAATCCTGAATCAAATGTGCATTTGCAAATAATTCTCTAATGGAATCAAAAATCTTGAAAGTCAAGTATCGAGCATCTAAATGATCACCACCTAATGGTGAAATTTGTTTTTTAATTTGCAGAATAGCACCGATGAAAGTGACACCATAAACATTTGTCATGACTGTTTGTTTCACAACTTTTCTTTTGATTTTATCCTGTAAAAACAATGCATGTTTATCACCATTGGCAGCATCGTGATCAACTCTTTTTTGAACCAACCCTGCAACAAATGAATACACATCTTGTGGCTTCTCAGAAGGATTTAAATTGACTTGATTTGCCCCTTCAACATCACCACCCAATGCAGCATAATGTTGCAACCCGTTACAAGTACCATCTTGATGTACAGGCAAATGAGAAATAAATTTAGTTGGATCATCAAGTTTGTATGCGTCAGCCAATTCAAAACAAGCACTCAATGCTTGCCATGGCTTTTCGGCCTTTTGCCACCATGCGTCTTTTGCAAATGGATCCGCTGCCGATTCCAAGACTTTATCAAAATTCTGATTCACAAATTCAATTCTTCCAGCAAGAGATTCTTTATCGACACCATAAACATTAGATAATTGAACTTTAAGCCAGTCCAACCCTTGTTCTCCCACTTCTTTACCATCCCAGAATAAAAACAATGATCTAGTTATATCACCACCCAAATGATTAAAATGCGGAGTTATTGGATAAGCTCTTCCTCTGAAATCCAAATTGTGAGGAAAGTACAATTTTTCACCAATAAATCCACGAGCAATTTCTAATTTATAATTGTAGTCACATCTTTGAGATTTGTTAGCGGAGTGCTGGCGAAGGGCATCATGCAATATTTTAGTACGATTTAACAATAACTCCGGGTCCGAATTGAGTGGTAAACTTTCAGGTATTTTAAGCTCTGACATAGCTGGAGGGATACTCAAGAATTGTTCTCCACGGTTCCAATACTGAGCAATGACATCAAATACCCTTTTGTTAACGGTCCAAGCAGTTGATCCTAGTACGTTCAAACCAGTGTAAATTTGTTCTAAATTTCCCCTTTTACTAGCAGCTTGAAGGTAAGCTTCCGTCTCAGGGGAATCTTTCATTTTGACTACTGGTACTTTGGTATAGAGAGATCCACCTCCATAAAATGCATTCCATGGTTTTGGTTTCACCAACATTGGCATAGCTTGTGGGGTAACTGATTCCAGGAAATCGGTCCCCATCAAACATTTAGCAATTTCTGGATGCACTTTGACAATTCCAATACGTTGTCCTCCAATAAACTGAATACCATGGGAAAATACTGGATGTTCATCTGAAACTAATCCCTCTGGTGTCATCCTATCAACTCGAATTCTAGCAACCGACATCAAGAATGAAATGAACACCCCACCCACTCTTGAACGTGTGCTGACATCCCATTCTAGTAAAGTATCATCATCTGTTTCCAAAGATTCGCTAATAATTTTTCTCAATTGTGGAGATGAGTTTTTCTGCGCATGCATTCTTTTTTCTTGTTGAACTTGTAATGCAATACGGTACTCGGCCTCAATAGCTTTACCAACTGACACGAGACATTTGTAAGCACGGAATCCAGAGGGAATCCCCCCCGTAGCATGTAACTTTAACAATTCGAGAATGGTAATGACCGCAGCCTTTTCTGGATCTATTTTCACTAAAAATGGAGCATAAAAGGCACGTTCTCTATTACTTGAATCATTATGTTGGTCTTTTGGTTTCGCCTTTTCCAATAAAGCTTCGCACAATTCGTATTCTCTTTTAAGTAATGGGAGCATTTTCTGAAGCCAATCATAACACCTAGCATTTACTTCCTTTGACAAATTCAACTCACCTCTCTCTTGCATTCTTTCAAAATCGTGTTTCCATTTCTCTTTTGCACCTTCAAGTCCTCTAATTTCAATTTGCTGTTGTCTGTCAATGTTGTAAGCTTCCAAAGCTTCGTTAAATGCTGTCTGTTGTTCTTTGGTTTGCAACTTACAATAAACTTCAAAATAGTTTAAGTCACCGCCTTTGATTTCTTTCTTAAGCTCTTCATTCTCAATACCATCAACGATTTGTTCGACTTCATAGGCAAACTGCAAAGCTGCCTCCAGGTTTGGTTTCAACCCTAACAAACTGTGTCTAATAACTTTTAAACCAAATGAATCCACAGGCAACAATTCTTCTAAATCTTTCTTGTCCAAGGCACCAATAAACTTATCGTCCTGTAATTTAACGGTATCTTCGTCCTTTGATTTACTCAGCTTATATTCTTCGTATACTTCCTGTAATTCTTTTGGTAATTTAGTGCTGTCAATGAATTTACTATCGAATATGGTATACAAATTGTCTGCTTCAATAACATCCATGTGACTCAAGATTTTCCTGCAGCTGTATTTATCCAATTCCTCAAAAAAATTGTTTATGTCAGATTCGACATCTTCGGAAATACTCAACATTTTGCTCAATCTAATAGCTTGTGTACGAGAATCACGACTAAATCTGCATTTATCCTCAAGTTGACTGACAAATTTGTCGAAATCTCCCAAACTCACAGAATCATCTTGTGAGATATTTTCTAGATATTTGTTGCACATGGTTTGCATCTCCTTTTGTGAGACCAATTTTGACAATGATCGCAAAATTTGTTCAGTTTTATCAAAATATTTAACATCCAGAAATGATTCCAAAATACTTTTCAAATATTGGATTTCTTGAGCATATGGTTGGCATTCAACTCCATCATTTTTTGACGAGTAATACTTTGGCAACTTTTCGTTGTCGGCCAACTCATATTTTTCAGGTTTAAAGTCAAGGTATGTTTGTCTAGTAATTTTGCTATTATCAAATTTCTTTGCAGTAGAATCAACCAGCAAATGGTCTATCAAAGGTTGAACAATTTTTGATTCAATTAAAGGGGAAGAGAAGCTTGCATTTTCAGTAATAGTGGAATTTAAAGTTGGAGTTGACGCCTTTGTTGAGTTGTGCAAGCCTCTGAGTTGTGAAGACAGACAAACAATTCTGTTGATTAATGTTCTTCTGGCCAGTAACATGATCACCTGGGGATATCGCTTTGCTAGTGAATATTGTTCTTTTTCTTATTGATTTGAAAGAGTGATGAAAAGTTAGATGAACAAGCTAGTGATGAATTAGCCCAACGATATATATGGTTGATTGAAAAGAATGTGTAAACAAAAGAAAAATTTCTCCTTCATAGTAAAAATTTTTTATCACATCGCACATTTTGTTTGTGTTGTTTTTCGTGCCACTGCGCTTCGGGATTGCCACCTAGTGGTGGCCTACAATGTTCTGCAAAAACCATACATAGAACCATATTATCTTTTGTAAATATCTAGGCAACTTTCGATGTTATTGATAACTTACAACAGACTAGTTCGCTTACAAAAAAAAAGTAATATTGTTCAAATTAACTAATAATATTAACAAATAACCCGCTTAGACAGACAACAAAAAATACTAATACCAATATATCCAATCTATACAAACTTTCTTGTGATTGCTTCTCTAAGAACTGCTTTGATCTCTCTCCCTCTCTCTTTCACACATCTCTTCCCTACAATCCCATTTCCGCTTGTAATGCCTTCAATGCTTCTTCGTCTTCATCCTCTTCTACCACTGGTGCCTTCTTGTTCACACTAGGAAATTGTGGCAATTCTTCCTCCTTCGATACTGGTTGTGGTTTCACCTTTTGAGCAGGTACTTTTTGTTGCTGTTGTTGCTCTTTAGCTTCTTCTTCTAACTCCTTCAATTCCTCATCCAACTCGTCCTCATCGATAAATTCATTGCCAACTGGCCTTGATATAGCTTCACTAATCTCGTCTGCTAATTCCACTTGTTCTCTTATCTCATCCATCGTGTCCTCAACTTTGTCAACGTCATATTCCCCGTGTATTTGTTTCATGGCCGAAGCACCTTGTTTCATAGCTTTCATAGTTTCCAAATTCAAGTTGGCACCTTCAATACTAATTAATTGTGTTTCCAACGTCTCGATTTGATTCTCAACCTTTAATAAATTTGATTCGTATCCCTTTTTTCTTTTCAAAGCACTCTTGGCCAATGTGGTTTGTTTGGAACCCACGTATTTTCTTGCCAACAGGTCTTGATCATCCATTTGTTGTTGTAAGTGGTTCTTCTTTTTATTCAACGTTTGTATATGTTCTCTTAATTCAACTATTGCCTTCTTGGGCAAGTCCTTCTTCTGTTGGCTGTTGCCACCAAAGAAATATCCCCACATGTTTTGGTATACTTCGATAATAAACTGGTAACAAAAAAATAATTGAATATGAATCAATAATATAAAATGGTGGACTGTCGGCGATTGTTAGTAAACTTGAATGCTCGTTTTGGGGAGGGAATTAGGAAATTAAATTGTCTCAAATTAATGGAGATGATCCTTTGTCCCCTGTTATGAAATCAAAAAATCTAAGATTAAATCTCAATACATACAATACTATTTACCTTTCAGTACGAAATTAAGTTACTGTTGGGCAAATGCTTGATGCGATAAGGATGTAAAATATTGCTGTATAAACTACAAGGTTTTTTTTTTGTTTTTTTGGTAGTGACTGATAGAGAGTGTAAATGGTGACTTTGATTGAAGAAGAGAAAGAGAGAGATACAGAAATTTTGTTTGCAGTGCAATCTGTGGATATTTAACCAAATGTCATACAATTGCACACGACCATAGTACACCTCCGTATATATTACAATTGAAACAATCAGTAAGTTGTCACTTTTATTTCTCATCTAACTAACTAATACCCATAAAAAGAAAAATACAATCAAAACTCCAAAGATTTTCAAGAATAACCACCTATTACTAGTGATATGAGCATAATATTTCAACAATTCCCGTTGAGCTCCAGTGATGTTCATGTTAATATCTTCCACATTAGCATCAATCCTTTGGATTTGCTCTCCTTGTTCACTGACCATGGTAGCCAACTGTTGAAACAAATTTCCAACTTCATTAATTGTACTCTCAATGCTTTCAACAGCCCGGTTTCTCAGTTGCAAATATTGTTGGTTTCCGTATTGTTGCTCTTCCATTAGCAACATCTGTTGAGTTTGTGAAGGTAAGGACAAATACTCCCCGCCATTAGAAGCACCATATGGGGAACTTGCATCTTGATCAGCATCGGGGTCGTATGGTAAGGCTTCTGGTGGCGATGATGCCAAGAATGGATTTTCGTTTAGATTATTTAACGAAGCATTTGCATTGTCTGTAAACGGTGACGGATTATTACTATTTCTTGAAGTAGAAACTGAAGACAAAAAGTTTTCAGTACGGTTCTTATTTATAATCTCATTTTTTTGTCTAATTTCCAAAACATTTTTGAATTCACCAGAAACATTTTTCATTTTTGAATTTAACAAAGTCAATACATTCTTCGAGAACTGGGTGGTTTGCGAGTCTATAGTCACCGATGTATCCCCTTTCAAATATTTTTGTAAATTTTGAATATTGGTTTCAATTTTGAAAATTTCTTGTTTGATAACATATGTTAATTCTCCAATCTCAATAGGTTTATCGTCAAATATGGGTTTTCTTTTTGCTAATACTGCCAATTTACTTAATAATTCAGTAACACGTGATATATCCTTGGCTATAAGACTGGCTTGTTGGCTGAAATAGGACTTCTTGGGTGCCGAAAGCGCATTGCTGCTAGCTGGTTGTTTATGCTGTTTTTTGTTTATTTTGTCATATGTGGACACACATTGTTGAAACTCTATCGTACGATTTTGAATAGATAAAGACATTTCCTAAGTGTATTAAGATGTGGAATATGCTATATCGTTGAAATTAATCAGTTAGACACCTGTCTTCTTGCTATTATTAACAGGGTAAAAGAAATTGTGCCAGAAAGAAGGGAAATATTTACAATTAAAGACAGCAAAAAAAAAATGACAACAGAGCCCAACTTTTTTTTACAACTGTCTACTGAGGCGGTGTGATACACGGAAAATTTATATTTACTATAGTGCACGTGATACACCATATCACAAGATTAACCAACCACATGATGATCATCACTATCTCAAACAGTAGCAACGTAAAAATAACCTGAAGATCTTTTTAATTCTATATTTTAATGAATTGATTTGATTTTAACAAAATGAAATATCCCAATTGTTTTCTTGACAGATCACCATCCAGTCTACATACACCCTCCCCTTGTCATTTCTTTCCCATACTTTTGCAACAATCTGTTTCATCAATTTCAAGTTTCCAGCCTCGTATTTTGCGCTAACGACATCGAACATCTTCATGATTTGTTCCCTATCATTTTCATTGCAACAGGTGATCCCGCACATCATTAACAGAAACGAGAAGACACTTGTCATCTTGCTGTATATCAAAAATTCAAGCAGGGGTAAACAACTTAACAATAGTGTTTGCATATCTATATTGTTTGCTGGATATCTTTTAAAAAGGAAATTTAAACATAATCGGCTTATAAGCAGATACACTTCAAATAAAGTTAAATGCAATTCTATTTCTTGTCTATCATCTTTTATAAATTTCATTTGCTCTATGCTAGGAGCACAAGTATTAATTTTATCTTTCAAAGTTTCGTACCATTCATTGGATTCATTGTAAAATTCCAAACGCTCAGATATACTACCTTGAGACTCAACGTCTGCTTGTTTTTCTCTTAATTGAACTGCTTTTGTGATAATCTCACCAAGAACTAGATAAATGGGTTGGGTACATCCTAGAAATGGGTCTAATCCGTAATTTCCCAATTCCAAAATTTTTTCTTCTTTAAACACAGAATTGTATTCTTCCATCGGTATACTTGTTCCTTTATGGAAGGATTTCACTGATAAAATATCGTGATAGTGGACATCTGCAAGCAACCATTTGATCTCATTTGAACAATCAAACATTTTGACAATGTTACTCAACCCTCCTTGTGCTTTGATCAACTCAACTGTTTTATCAAATATTTGGTTCCATTCACGTACATCTCCACCACAGACTTGTAATCCAATAAAGATTAAGAAATAGTTGAGAAGAACGTACACGTCTTTCTTTAATAGGTTGGAAAAGTTGGGGTATTCTTTAGACATCTGAGATATGGCTTTTCCAAGGAAAAATTTAACTTTATCCGTAAATCCACCTTCAACAAATATACCTCCCCAAGCAGCCAAAGCGTATGATATCGCTTCATTCTCCTCGCTTAATTGATAAAACGTCTCTAGAATATAATTTGACCATTCATGACCAATGGAAAATTTCTTAGCAACATTAACAACAAACCCGTCAAGAAAGTACAATCCTTGAGTGTCTAGATATTTGAATGGTTGAAATATATGCGATGCACTGGGTGATGGAATATGAAAATCCAAGAAACTAAAATCATAAAAATTATTGACATGTTGGGGTGACTGAGTAGTTAGTGCAAGTGGTTCAACAGTGGGGATGTTGTTGTTGTCATTGATGTTGTTGTTGTCATTGCTGTTGTTGTTTGATTTTACGATTTCCACGAACCTACTAAGTTCATCATCCAAAACGGCCTGTTCTGACAAAATGGAAGCATGTGGGATATTTGATGTGGACGGTGGTGGTTTTGATACATCTTTCAAATTTCTGGTAACAATTTTCTTCAGAATTCTGAAATTCGATTCGGTTTTCCAAGAACATTCAACATTTCGATGCTTGCAAGAGCTACAAACCGGATGTTCTTCATTACATTTCTTTTTACGTGCCCGGCACTGAACACACCCAGACTTGCTTCGTTTTGGAGGGCCCAATATAGCTATTAGGTTTTCGTTTTGCTCGGATACATTCGTCAGTTGCGAGTGACCTGTTTCTATCGTTTCATTCGAAGCTAAATCTAACACACAGAACATTTGGTGCAGGTTCAGAAAGTTGAGTTGTGGTCGGAAAGTTGATTAATGTGACCGAAAAATAGGTGGAGATCTAGTTAAGTAAAATTTCCTTGGTTTCTCAACAAGACTAAACTATATGCAGACTGGGGCATCACTGAATGATAAGCAGAGATTTTAATCTTTCCGCAATTTACAATGAGCAACGTTCTCTTCTCTTCTACTTTTTTATATTTTTATTAACTAATCTAGGTATCTTTACAATTGGTTTGAGCTTATTCACTGTCTTCTTTACAAAATTGACAAAAACAAGGCATATTTGCCAAGCGTAATTCAGGTCGATGGAACAAGAATACAGGGAAAAAAAGAAAGAAAAAAAAATATAGTAGCGGGGCTAGCCTCCCGCACAGTATAGATAATCCGCCCTAACCTTGGCCCACGTGACCGATGTAACAATTGAAACATAGACAGCCCTCACCATAAGTTTGCAATCTGCCAGTGTATACCCTTGAAAGTTGGTATAAGTAGACCTCGACTTTGCTATCTATTTTAGGACAATAATTGATTGAATTGAGGTTGAAATAAGGTTTGAAATTAGGTTGAAAAAAAAAGCTGTTTGTGATTTTTTCATCTTTTTGTAGATTTTCTTAGACAAATTTGGTTAGGAATATAACAACGACTTCAATTGGAAGAATATCGCTATTCTTGTTGCATCCTGTTGCCATGGACTTCCGGAAAAATTCCAAGCTTGAATATTGTAATTGTGAAGCATTGCATTCAGAGGATAAGTTGTTTTATCCGTGTCGGAGAGTGCAAATAGAACCGAGAATTGACACTTTTGCAAGGATTGGCACGGCCAAGAACTCTGTTTTTCCTATACCCCTTTAGTAACTAAGTGGATAGCTTGGCTCAGACTATGAATAGAAGATGCAACCAGCTTTCTAGTTAGCCCATGCTGCAAATGTGTCAATCATGTCTACTGTCAGATAGTTAGTACTGTGTATGACAAACAGGAGAGTTCAAACTGCGAGTATTACTGTTGTTCAGTGCAGTAATTGAATTTTTTTTTTACTACTGATGCAGTCAAAAGGACGTATGGACAACTGATATCAATTATTTTGTGATTGAGATGTGTAATTGCATGTGGACAATATCTATAAATTTCAGTACAAAAGTTCACACAAAATCGGGCAAACGTCATAGCTTATTACATTTATTAATCCACCAGAACTCTTGACCTCCCTCGTGGATGCCAATTAATTATTTTCGGGGCATTTTAAAATTAGATAGTCTGATTCTAGATAAATTAAACTTAGTTTAGCCTACGGCATATTCGTAAAACGGGTTAGTCCCAAACAAAAATTAAAGCACAAATCCTCAACCCACTTTGCATAAATAAATAGGGGAGCAGGGGAACATAACAAAGGCCACACGTGTGCCATTGTTCTTATTAATAGGCTTTTGTCCTATAAGCAATATCCCACTCATCGGAAACCCCAGGCTTCATCTGTTGTTATCTCCACTATGGCCGAAATTTCAATAAAATTTTCATTCAAGATATATCCACACATATATATATAGCCCAAGATATCCTTCAAAACCAGCAATGAAAAAAAAGTAGAAGTATAGAAAAGATAATACTACAGAATAGCTACCAATTGCTTCCTTGAAAGAATGTTATTTTCAGCCATTACTTTAGTTGCTGGTTTAGCCTCAGTTGTCCAAGCCCATACTGTTCCTGGATTTGACTCATTGCAAATCCAATCTTCTTTATCCAAAAGAGCAAATGTTATTGATCCTGTCTTCAATGCCTTATCTGACTCTGAAACTGATTTCATCAATACCCATTTGAAAAACTTGACAAGCTACAATGCCACCAAATGTGACCAATGTAAGTACAGAATCAAGTATGGTAAATCATTAATTGAAGAATACCCAGATAAATCCCATTTGGTTAGTTTATTGTTATTCAAGAATTGTTTAATTGCCAACAACAACACCGAATCCAAGTGTGACAACATTGACTTTTTTGTTACCACTGATGCTAAAAACTACAACAAATTTGACGAAAGTTTCGACTCTGGTATTCACCAAATTGGTTCTGTCAACTTCTTTGACAATGATTTCTTGCATATGTTGAAAAACTTTAATGTTTCCAGTGATTTAGATTTGCAATATTACTGTTACTATAAAGGTAAAGGTGCTTGTAAGATGCCAGCTACCCAAGACGTTGAGAAATTATATGGTGTTTCCAATTGGTGGCCAAAAAAGCAACCACATCAATACTTCCAACCAAACTACACCAACAACAGTGAAACATTCAATGTCCTTCATTTCACAGATGTTCATGTCCAATTGGACTATCATGTTGGTGCCGAATCCAATTGTTCTGCTACTCCATGTGCCGCTGGTTCCTCATATGCCAAAGAGTTGCCAGGTAAGAACTACAACTTCACCGACTACTACAAGACTTTCAACCCAGATATCACTCACTTGGATTTATCATTTTATCCAGATGCTCACTACACTGACAACAACCTGTACGTTAGAGGAGATTACTACGATTATCCAAAATACCGTGGTTGGAACTTCAAGAGTGTTCCTGCTACCAGTTTTGGAGGTTATCTTACTGATTCACCTGCTGTTCTCATGAACAACTCCTTGATCCAAATGGCCAAGACACATCAAGAAAAGAACTTTGAATTTGCTATATTCACTGGTGACGTTGTTGATCATCTTTTGTTTGACTGTACTCCTGAATATACCAAAGAAGAAGAAGTTTTGGCATTCAAAGCAATGAAAAAATACTTGGGCAACATTCCAGTTCTTCCATCCCTTGGAAACCACGAGACATTCCCATACTCATTGATTGCACCAATTAAGTATGATTTCAATGGAACTTACAGTTGGAATCAAAATGAAATGGTCGATTTATGGATTAATAATGAATGGTTCGATGCTAAAGACAGATACGATCTCAAGAGTCATTATGCTGGATTCTCATATGTAACTAACCGTGGTTTAAAAGTTATTGGCTTAAACTCCAACTGTTACTACCAAAAGAATTTATGGTCATATATTAATCTTTCTACCGATCCAGATGCTTTTGGACAATGGGATTTCTTGATCAATGAGTTGATTGAGAGTGAAAAGAAAGGACAAAGAGTATGGATCATGGCTCATATTCCAATCACCGACTACGATACATTACCATTGCAATCACGTATCTTTGGAAAAATTGTTGAAAGATTCTCTCCATACACCATTGCTAACATTTTCTACGGTCACACTCATGAAGATCAATTCCATGTCTTCTACTCTTCAAACTCCACCGCCGATGCTGAAAATATTATTAACATGTCTTGGGTTATGCAATCCGTTACACCATTGTCTAACTACAACCCATCTTACAGATACTATGAAGTCGAAAACGAAAGTTTCAATATCATCAACTCCTTCAACTACTACACACACTTGAATGAAACTTTCGTTAATGGTGGTGCTGAACCTGTTTGGGAATTTGAATATTCTGCTAGAGACTTTTATGATCCACAAGGTACTTGGCCAACAAAAGCTCCTTTGAATGGTACCTTCTGGGATAAATATGTTGTCTCTCAATTGAAGAATAACAGTAACATTGAATTCAACCAAAAGTTCTCTGAACTCCAATACAGATATGGTCCTGGTGTTCCTGATTGTAAGAACGGTAGTGTTGTTTCTGATGAATGTTACAATGAAAACTACTGTGTTGTTGCTAATTTCTACAGTGATGACTACCAATATTGTCTCAGATCATAGGTTCTCTAATCTGTGATGTTCTTTATTTTTATTAATTTCTTTCCGTTGAAAATGTTTTATTTCGAGTTGTCTTTATTGACTTTTTAAGTGTGTTAATTTTGTTTAGAATAATTAGATCCAAATGTAAAATTAATATGTTTGTTTTAGTTAAGAAATACTCTCAATCTATTCTTTGACTTGGCAACATTGTTAACCAACGATATCTATGTGTCGCTACCAAGTTCACTCCCCAGAAGTTTTGTATGCACGATTTTATTTAGTGAACATGGTTTCAGAAAAATTATCATGAGAATGAACAACAGATCAAAACACCATTCTCAACTAAACAAACACCAAAGGACAATATGGTTTGGGTAGATGGATGCCCTAAATTTCTGATAGATATTCCTATAAATGAAGACATTATTGATGTGGCACACATAAATCACACGCCTTTACTAGCTGTGCTTACCAAGACCAGTGTATTTATTTTCCATCAATACACATTACTACCATTAGCTTCCCACGTTCGAAAAACGCAGTCAATAGAGACAAATGGGTACAATGTTCAAATGCGAACGAAACATGTTAGTGTGAATACTGCCAAATTTCAAAAATTAAACACAGTTAATTTATTTATCCAATCAGAAGATAATTTTTTGATCATTTATCAAATCTCAATCAATTATTCTTCGTCACTATACGAGGTTCATAATAAAAAAGATGAGTTGATTCAAAGTGGTTCACCATTATCATTTACACCTCTGGGATTTTCAATTACTAGTTTTTTCAAGTCTGCTACCAAGACAATTATACATGGTACTGAAGAGATTTCTTTGAATTTGGAAAATATCGAAAACGTTAATAATTGTGCCATTGAAGATGATGTTGGTGGATTTGAAGTACATCCAGTTAAATTGTCCATTTTTAAAATTTTAAAAATTGGAATTGGATTACAGAACTTCTGGTTGCAACAGAATTCTCATCACTTGTACATTTTCAATAATCAAGATGAGAAGTATCCAGATATTAAAGACGACTACTTCCAAGTGATCAATGTTTTGAACTTTAAAAATAATTTGTTACATTTACTGGAATTCAAGTGGTACACTTCTGAGAGCAAAATAAAGTACATTACATACAATGAATATTTTGATTATTTTGTGTTTGTCAACGAAAAGAACGAAATATGGTCTATGACTCTTGGTGAGAATCACGATACTGGAAAGAAAATCGGCACTGGTGCAATTGATAGAATCTGGTTTAATCCTCAATGCAATTTACTTCTTGCCAGACAAAGTACATTAAAACTTTATGCTTTGAAAAATCAAGAATTGCAGTTTTTGAAAGAATTGGACGTGGTTGGAGATATTACTTGGTCTCCATGTGGTGAATTTTTCACGGTATTGGAAGATTCAAACTGCTGGAAAATAGTGTCCAAGTTTGGTAACGTGTCATTTGATTCCCAGGAGATTTTAAATGAATTTGACGAATCGACTGATCCAAACAGAGATTTTTTGAAAGCTAAAAAAATAGCTATTTCAGGGAATGCATCTACATTATACATACTAAACAACAACAAAATCTTTTATACTACATTGATGAGATCAAACGGAACAGTTCTTTATGATCATGAATACATTAGTGTGATTGAAAACAGAAAGAGTTTAGTAAAGTTCCCTATTCTTTCAAAGTTCAAAAAAATACTATTGAATTTAGAACTCTTTAATGGGAAAGTTAATCAGCACATAAAAAGTCACACTGGGAAATTCAGCTTAGGTAAGAATTATAATAATCAATTATCAATATCATATGGTGATTACCTTGCAGTATCAACTCCATTTTCCCAAGGTGACCAAAAGAATCATATTCTTTGGTTCAACTTTAGAAATTTCTTTGCGGATTCGTTGAATATCACTCATCATTTTTGGTTCCGTGACTTTCTTATTTTGATCAATAGAAGATCAAGACACACTTTTGAAGAAAATAGTGACACTGAAGATTTCCTAGTTGACGAATTTATTGTGTTAGATGCGTCAAAGACCAAATATGGGATGGGAGGAGAAGATGTTTCATTTACTAGCGACTCATTAATGTGGAAATATGATTTTAAAAGCACATTTATTGACATTCATTTATCGGAGACAAACAAAAATGCTCAAGCTGTAATACTAACCGCTGATCAACGGTTGATTGTACTTGATTTAGCAACTGATACAACCGTTAAAACAGACGCAGGAATCAAACATTATAAGGTGTTTATATCTGTGAACAAAACGGTACATTTAACAAACATAAAGCATAAGATTAATCTTGAAAATGTGGTTCAGACAAGTATGATTGATAACAGACATTTCTTATTTTTGCTTTCCACCGGTGAGTTTTATCTTTTGAAAAATCAGTCACGTACAACGGTATCCAGTCCAGTTCAAGCTATACGACCAAGTAATATGTATGATTTAATAAAGTTGCATGGGAACATTGAATTTTTCAAATTCAAAACGATAAAGTTTGAGGATAATATAGACTTTGTTTATTTGTTCAATGGGCAACAAATTTTGATTTATGAGGTAAGTGATTTGATAGAAAAGGCATATGATAAAACAAACAAACCAGAGGACGTGTTAGAATTTGATGATGAGGAAAAATTGGTACCGATATGCATTGATACGGATGGCATGCAACCTTTTGAATTTGATACTGTGTTGGATAGCAAGTCACTTGATTTAATTGGATTAGACACAACAGCTATTGACAAACCCACTGCTGGAGGGTTGATTATTAGAAATAGGGTGTCTCATAAATTGATTCTAAATAATTTTATTGAATTTGATCTTTTACATAAAGGTGATTTAGAGAGTTCATTTAAAAAATATAACCATTTCAAAAATTTTCATTATTGTCTTGAATTACTTTTATTCAAACATTTAACGGATGAACAACATTTACCATTGAAAAGGTTATTTCAATTGATTGAGTTTACAGAAAATTCAGAAAGTATCTATATCAACTGTTTAAGAAAAATTGAAATTGGATATTGGGATACTTTTTTCAGTGTATTAGATACAACCCCAGAGAAATTTATGAAACGATTGATTGAAATTGATAATGTTGAGTTATGCTACAATTATTTGATTATTTATCTTAATTACAAACGTGAAGGTGAAAGTGAAAAGGATCAATTGAGTGATCATGATAAAATCGTGATTTTGACTATTATCAAGATGCTTGATAGGACTAAAAAATGGGATTGGTGCTTTGAACTTTGTAGATTTGTCAAGATATTAGAACCTTCTGGTCAATTTCTTGAACAAATTAAAAAAGAACTTGATTAAGTGTTGTATATAATATGAATTTATAATTGACTGATGTAAAATGTGCGCTACCATAAACCCAACTCGCTAATACTAAATATTTGGTGAAAATTTCAACCAACCATAATTCATCATTTACTAACAAATTCGGAACCAGAGAAAAAAAAAAACCAGCCCAAAAAAAAAACTACAACTGAACTTCAAGCAACCCTTATCCATCTTTCAAGTACATATCTACATATTCAGGTCTTACCATGACATTAGCCACTCAATTTGCAGAAACCACCCGTTATTCAGCCACAAACGCACATTTAAAACGTCGAGTTCTACACTTGTATCGTAAATATATTAGAAATGCTAAAGAATTTTCTGATTTATATGAATTAGATATGCCAGTTGCAAATATAAAAACTAAAATTAGACAAGAATTTGAAAGACAAAGATTCGGTAATGATTTGGCTGTTAATAATGTCTTGTTGATGAAAGGACAAATGGAATTTCAAGAATTGGTAAATTTTTGGAAACAACATTGTCATGTCATGAGATATTTCGATGAACAAAATGCTTATAATGTTGTTGACAAAGACGACTTTGTTAAAAACTTTTTAAGAGGAAATTAAAAAAAAAAGCAAGCATCCACAGGTACTAGCATTTTCGTTTAGAGGCAAAGCTTGTTTATGCCTTTGGACAGGTTTATTGTAAATTATTTTTATTTTTTTGAATTTTATATCGTGTGTATTTTTTAATATAAATATTGTATACACCAGAGGTTATTAATCCTTTAAACAACAACTTTTATACTTTGACCACCTTTATATTAAACAAAAGAAAAAAAAAGATTATATATATAGAGAAAAGAAACAATAGTTTAGGATAGATAACAAAAATCAAACTATACAATATTATACGCCAAATGTACGTATTGTGCCAACAGATAATAAAGGGTATAATCATTAACTAAACCAAAAACCACAATTATTTTAGAAGTGAAGAATCTCAAAATATAAAACAAAAAACATTAGGATTAATTTTATATTCGATTGCATTTTATATTTATTTCAAGATTTATTCCATAGCGGCATCTTCTAATGGAATTTCATCAGCATATTCTAATTCTTCTTCGTCGATACTGGCTTCTTGGTATTGTTGGTATTCACTAACCAAGTCATTCATATTGGATTCGGCTTCGGTAAATTCCATTTCATCCATACCCTCTGAAGTATACCAATGCAAGAAAGCCTTTCTTCTAAACATAGCACTGAATTGATCACCCACTCTCTTGAATAATTCTTGGATGGAAGTAGAGTTACCGATAAAAGTAGCAGACATGTCTAAATCCTTTGGAGGAACTGAACAAACAGCTGTTTGCACATTGTTTGGAATCCATTCGACAAAGTAAGATGAGTTTCTAGTTTGGATCTTGTGCATTTCGTCGTCAACTTCTTTAACTGATACTTTACCTCTAAAGAAAGCAGCAACGGTCAAGTAACGACCGTTTCTTGGGTCAGAAGCAGCCATCATATTCTTAGCATCAAACATTTGTTGAGTTAATTCTGGAACAGTGACAGCTCTAAATGATTTTGAACCAATGGAAGTTAATGGAGCATAACCAACCATAAAGAAATGTAATCTTGGGAAAGGAACCAAGTTCACAGCCAATTTTCTTAAATCGGAATTCAATTGACCAGGGTAACGTAAAGAAGTGGTGACACCGGACATTACTGAAGAAACCAAATTGTTCAATTCAACATATGAAGGTTGTGGCAATTTCAAGGTTTTTTGACAAATGTTGTACAAAGCTTCGTTATCAATACAGAAGGTTTCGTCTGAATTTTCAACCAATTGATGAACAGATAAAGTGGCATTATATGGTTCAATAACAGTATCAGAAACTTTTGGAGATGGAACAACGGAAAAGGTGGCCATCATTCTGTCTGGGAATTCTTCTCTAATTTTTGAAATCAATAAAGTACCCATACCGGAACCGGTACCACCACCCAAGGAATGTGTAATTTGGAAACCTTGTAAGGAATCACAGCCTTCTGCTTCTCTTCTAATAACATCTAAAACTGAATCAACTAATTCAGCACCTTCAGTATAGTGACCTTTAGCCCAAACATTACCAGCGGAACTTTGACCGAAAATAAAATTGTCTGGTCTAAACAAATTACCAATTTGTGAGGTTTTAACATTATCGATAGTACCTGGTTCCAAATCGACTAAAACGGCACGAGGTACGTATTTTCCAGAAGTTGCTTCATTGAAGTAAACATCCAACTTGGATTTTTGAAGTTCATTATCTCCCACATAGGTCCCATTATTGTCTAAACCATGTTCTCCACAGATGGTTTCCCAAAAGGCAGCACCCTTTAGATGTGATTGTTAGTATTTAATGCTAGATTTTATAAAAAAGCGATGATTGATATATAATTCAAAACATGTTGGGCAACAACAGCAAAGTGCACTCAACAAACAAACCAACACACACTCACAAATTTATTGTTATATCAAAAATACGCAAAAAAAAAAAAAAATCTTGGAAACAATGATTTATACATACGATTTGGTTACCACATTGACCAGTTGACAAATGGATCTAAATGATAACTGTTAGTATTTTGATTAATGATTGATTGATAGATTGGGATCAAATAACAAATTGGCTTGATTTGGGCAAATCATTTTGAAAGGCGCGTAACAGAGCCAAATCACTTTTTTTCAGACAACAACAACAACAACACCACTTTTTTTGGGAATTCAAAGTGTTGACCACAAACTAAATCCATCAAATGAATCAATGCAAAAAGGAAACATACAATTTCTCTCATCTTCTATAGTTATTGGTATGTTGATTATCTTTTGATGATAACTTTTTATTAAATAAAAAGAATGTAATTAACTTGTAATAGTGAAAATCCCAAGCTTAAAAGAAGAAAAGAAGGGAAATTTTTTTTTTCCTCTCTTGTCAGCCATTTTTTTTTAAAGTATGTGAGGTTGATTTGTTTACATTTTTGATTTCAATTTCCCAAAATTTCTAACGAGATAAAAAAAAAAAAAACAAACAAAAACTAACCAATCTACACGACTTTCCCTTGAAAATCCCAATGATTTAATAATTTACCATTTTCGTCAATTATTTGATCTGCCAGATCATGTAAAGTTAACCAGAAGGTGATATTACATTGATGCTCAGATGTTACGATTGTAATATAATCAAGAATAGATAGATACTACACTAATCAAAAGAGCTAATGAGTTACTGGTGGCCACCACTACCATTTTACACCAATATGGCCACTTGGCAGCAGCCAGATCCGGATCTCGCGACTTTTTGATAATGCTACTTTAATGAGATCCAGCTCTGATTCTGTAAGTATAGCTGCATTTTTTTATATTTTTAAGGAATAGGACTTGAGGACAAAAGCCGAAGTGGTCATTGAGTTCATTACAATTTTTTGAGCTAGAAAGTGGTGGAAAACGGGATTAACTTAGATATTCTTGAATTAAACCTTCACCCCGATTCTATATCTACATTATTCATATACATAGTACTTTAATATCTCTAACTGATGGATAACCTCTCTATCTAGAAACTCAATATGTATTGGATTTGTTGTAATAGTACTAGCAGAAGTGGTTCGATTATGACATGGTGAGCATTTTTTGCAACATTTTTATGACCAATACAATACCCTGTACCCACATATATCCAACTTTGAAATTATATCACAGTATTTGGTAATCACATCAAAAGTATTCCAAATACTGTTCTTCTCACTCAAATTAGTGATTGTTCGTCGTTTCGTTGACAATCTATAATTATCACGTGTGTTGGATGTGCAGTTGCAAAAAATGCCTCCAAAAACACCGAAACAAAACACAAAAAACTTTTCATTTAATAGCAAGTTGATGATATAAATGACATTAATATCCAAATTCATAATTTATTGGTCAATAAAAGTAGTTTAAGAGGAAAATCACGATTGTAAAATCTATTGCTTTAAAAAACCCGAATTTTTAGAGACAAACAATTAGGGCGAATGGTCTAGTGGTATGATTCCTCGTTTGGGTTTGCAACACCAAACATAAAATTCGAGGAGGCCCGGGGTTCAATTCCCCGTTTGCCCCAATTTTTTTTTTTTTTTTTTTGATTTTTTTCAACATCCTGTACTTCAAGTTAACAACAGGTCTTGTTTACTTGCTTATAAAAATGATAAAAGATATGTATATACTATTGTATGAAATATACTTAAACAATATACAACTATATAGATGGTTTAATTTATTTGTTTGTTTTTTTCTCTTTCCTTTCCTTGGGTTGAGTTGAGTTGATCAACTTTGAGATAATCTTCTAATTAAACGTTGAAGAACAGGACCATTCATATCTTGATTTTCAATTTGTTGTCTAATTCGATTATTTTTTTCTTCCTTTAAACGTTTCAAATCTTCTTGAGAAGGAGGTAAAGCTTCATTTATACGATCAGCAGCTTTAGCATCTTCAAATGAATTTATAGTATTTTTTAAACCATCAGCACCATTTACTAATGAACCTTTTGGTAATGATCCACGATTCAATTGTTTCAAATGGGCTACATCTTCTTGTTCTTCTCGTAATACTTGGAACATACGTGACATCTTACCAATGGCAATGATCTTGTTACGTAATGCTTGTCTCTTTTCTTCCATTGTTAATTCTGCTTCTTCTGCTTCTTCTTCTTCTTCACCTTCTGATTTAGACACTGGTACTGTGACTATAGGTTCTGTGGCAGTGTTTACTTCACTGATACGAGAAGATGATGGTGGACGTGCTTTAGGAGATACTGGTGTTGCTGCTTGTTCGGTTGATTGTATTCCAATTTGTGCTTCACTAAATGGCAAATCTTCATCCAATTCTTCTTCAGTACATACATTCAAGATTGAAACCAACATATCAGTGACTTTCTCACCAACAAACGGTAAAGACCAAGTGAAAACATCCATGAAATGAGGTAACCAATAAGGATGAGGAGAAGAATTAAATTGTCTAATATTCATAATGTTATCTTCATATTTCAAAACGGCAGCTTTATTATTATAACTGTCCAAATAATTCGGGGCACTAAACATGGTCAATAATGAAGGAAATCCCATTGTTTTAGTTCGTTTATACATTCTATAACCAGCATTTTGAGCTTCATGAGCACGAATCACTGATAATAATTTGGTTCGATCCAAAAATTTACAAGCTGCTTTATAAGTGAATGCATAAGAACAACCTCTAACAACATTTGTAACATATTCTTTATCCATATTATCTTCATCATAATCTTCAATTGGATCGGCCCATAATAAATCACACATTAATCCTTTTGTTGGAGGTTCTCTAAATCGATGAATCTTTCTAAGACTATCTAAACTTGTCAATTGTGGAGATAATCCACCATGAACACAAAAGAATTGTTCATTCATAATTGCAGCCAAAGGTAAAGCATTAAAACTATTAAGACATTCTTCATATAATTTTTCAGAATATTTATGTAAACATTCATTTTTAAAAGTAAAATATTCAGTTAAATGACGACATTCATGATTACCTCTAAGCATCCAAAAAGTATTTGAATAATTAATTTTTAAAGAAAATAAATAAATCAAACATTCAATAGAAAATGAACCACGATCAACATAATCACCTAAAAATAAATATTTTGTATTTGCTGGATCACCACCAACTTCAAATAATTTCATCAAATCATAATATTGACCATGAACATCTCCACAAATGGTCACTGGAGCAGGAACACTTAATAAATTAGGTTCTTGAGATAATAATGCAGTTGCTTGTTTAATGATTTTAATTGCTTGTTCTTCACGTAATCTACCTTCATGAATAAAATGTTGTTTCAAAAATTGATGATTTGGTTTCCCATTAGGTAAAAAAACTTCTTCATCTTTTGGATGGAAAGTTGCTGGTGGAGTAACTGATTTAACTGCTCTTTCAACAGTAGAATATTTCTCACCATCATCAGTCACATATATTGTGTAATCCTTATTAGGATCAGCCAGACATACTTGAACATGAGTTTTTTCACTCTTCTTTTGGGACTTGTTATCAGTGGTGGTGGTGGTGGTGGTGGTTGAATTGGTTGTAGAGCCACTGGTGGATCGTTTATTTTGAATTGCATTTAATGCATTATTGATTTGTTTGGTGTTACGTTGAATATTGTCAGACATCGCACTTCAGTGGTATATTCTATCTGCTTGGGAGAAGGGTATAGGAGTGGTTTATATACTTGATTGGTAGTGGTAGAAGTTGTGAAGAAGATAGTTCAAGGGACCAAGTGAACGAAAATATATTAGGAGAGTCAAGAAATCTTTCTTTTTTTTTTTGTTGGAGAAAAAAAAAAAGATTTTAGTCAAACAAGGTTCAGTTTGTTCCTGTGTGTGTGTGTTGTGCACTATTGTGACTAAAATATAATATGTCTGTCTGTTTGTTTGTCTACGGGTGCCTCTTAATAATTTCGTCAATTCCAGGCACGTGATTACTCTCACCCTGCATTTTACAACGTCGTGTAATTTGACTAATATCAATTCTAGATTCAATATGGCATGGTCTCCACTTTTACAGCCACTGCTTATACATATCAACGAAACAATTAATACATCTATTAATAGTAAAAACAACATATATATAACTTCTATCTATAATTAAAAATCAAATTTCTTTAGAATTGACATAAAGAGTTTTGGTTTCACCACTACTTAAACCATTAAATTTAGTACTTGCACAACTAGTATAAGCACCCACATTTTCAAAAAATAACCAATCTCCAACATCTACATTTTTAGATAATTTAGCAAATGAACTAACACAATCCAATCCATCACAAGTAGGACCCCAAATTGAGAAATTATACTCATCATCATCTCTACTTTTGTTGTTTGAGATTTCTTGTTTATAATATAATTGATTCTTATGAGTCAATACATAAACTTGAGGATTTTGATGATCAAATAAAATACAATTCAAATTACCATAAACTCCATCGTTGATATATAACATTGCCTTGACATTATCCTTATTATTTACAATTGATAAATCTCTTTTGGCAATGACATGAGTGATCAAAGTGAAAGCATTAGCAACCATAAATCTACCTGGTTCAGCAATGAATTGAATACCACCACCAGAACCGTGGGTATTGTTGTTGTTGTTGCAATAATCAGGTGGGAAATATTTCTCAATTGCTAATTTAACCATATTTGACAGTTGATTAAAAGTTTCTCTTTCAAATCCACCACCAATATCTAAAATTTTTGGTTCAAATCCAATTTCAAACATTTTATCAAATAAAATTCTTGAATCTTTAATAGCTTTATAAATACTTGAAAAATCTTTTGCACCTGATCCAACATGAAATGCAACTCCATGAATTTTCAAATTTAATTCTTTTGCAATTGGTAAAATTTCATTAATTGCTACGTTTAAATCACATCCAAATTTAGTACTTAATTGACATTGAGCAGTTGAATCATCTGTAATTAAACGAATCAAGATTTTACAATTTGGATGAAATTTTGCAATCTTATATAATTCATGAACATTATCAACTGTTGTTAAATTAACTTTCTCCATTGCTGCATGTCTAATAAATGAATTGGTCTTACATGGATTAGCATAAATGATTCTATCAAATGCAGTTTTGTCATCATCATCACGAACAGTTTTTAAAACTAAATCAATTTCATTCTTTGATGCACAATCAAAATTAACTCCTAATTGATGTAATTTTTGTAAAATAATAGGATTTGAATTACATTTAACAGCATAATAAGGTTGAATAATTGATAATTTTTCATTCCAAATTTCAACAGATTTTTGAATTTCTCCTAAATCACAAACAAAAAATGAATCTTCATCATTAGGTAAACAATTTTCAAAATCAATTTCTTGAATATGTTGATTAATTGCATTTTCAATCAATTCAATTGATTTTGATCCATTATTATTATTATTAGTTCCTTTCGTACTAGTACCAGCAGTAGTACTGATATTTGAAATAATATCAACATGTTGGATTGAATTTCCTCCAATGGGTGGTTTATTTAATTTAAATTCCGACTCATTGTTTTCAAAAATAATATGTTTCATAACTTGGATAAAATCCGGGTGTGATTTATTGTATATATATATTGTTAGTGAATGGACTTCAATCGGCAGCTCTCGTTATGTGTTTAAGTTTAAACACACTTTATGACTTTGTTAGATATGGAGAGGGGGGATAAAAAATAAAAACAAGATGAAATGGTGGTATTGTCTTGTTGAATATATATCGGAGGTTTTGATAAAGTATCTAGCTATAGAAAAAGAAAGAAAGAAACAGATGTATTATTATGAAAATTAAAGTAAAAAAAATTTTTTTTTTCAAATGAGTTAGATTCATGACTGCATACTAATTACGGAGTCATCACCGTTGGGTTGTAGCTCAAGGTACCCACTACCGCCCGCCCGCCTTAGCGCAAAAATTGTTAATTTTCTGACTCCTCTCTCTCTCTCCATCTTTTTTTTCTTACTATTGACTCAAAAATCTAAAATACAAATCAGGCAAACCAAACGCAATCTCATTTTGCAGTTCCACAAAAATTCATAATATTCCTTATATTGCTATAATTACATATAAAATCTCCACACTATTATTAAAATCTTCTTTTATATTGCTGCTATAAATGTAAAAATCACACACTATTATTAAAGAAAAAAGCATCTTCCTTCTTTCATATTTTTGTTTTCTTATAATTCAATCAATGGTTCTGGCTCAGCAACATATTTCTTACTACTCTCACTACCCTTTCTACTTTCAGAAACAGATAATCGATTAACATCAGGTAATACTTCTTCTCCTTGTCTTTTGTTTTGTTTCTCATAATTTTCTTCAACGTTTTCTAAAGTAGGATATTTAAATGAAGCATCTTCATAAGCATTTGGAGATATTGAAGAAGTAGGTCTAAAAAGATGTTGTTGTGGTGGTAATTCATTAGATAAATCTTCAGGTGGTGGATAATGTGGTAAAGAAACAGATACATAATTATTCTCATTTCTTTCATCTCTTCTAATTCCAGGAGCAAATGGATCCGGTATATCATTGTTTATAGGATACATCGAGAACTTACTTGACGATTGATTATTGTTCTTGTTTTCTTGTTCACCTTCATCAAAATCAGGTTCAGATGGTTGTAATTGTATTTGTGGCGGTGCTGCATTAGTTGTTGTTGTTGTTGGGAATGATGGATATGGAATATTATTAGATGGGGGAACGGATGAACTCCCTGTAGGTTGTTGTGAAGCATATGAATTATCTCTTTGAGGTCCAGAGGGATGTTCACGTTGATTGTAAGTTGGCTGTTGTTGTTGCTGCTGTTGCCCATTTTGAGAAGTTGTTTGTGGAGATACAAATTGTGAAGCATTATGGAAACCATTTGGAGAAAAGGCTTGTTGAGTAACAGGCGATGTAGGATCATATCGTGGGTATCCTGTTCCTTGTGCTGGAAGATGTGCTTGTTGAGGTACAGATGAAGAGGAATCAAAACGTGGATAACCAGTTCCTTGTGCTGGAAGATGTGCTTGGTATTGTTGTTGCTGCTCTTGAGGGGGACCAGTAAATTGCGGGTTCTGAGCTCCACCCGTATATTGAGGCTGTTGGCGACCTCCAGTGAATTGAGGCTGTTGGTATCCACCTGAGTGTTGTGCTTGTTGAGGGTATCCACCTGAATGTTGTGCTTGTTGGGGGTATCCACCAGTATACTGCGCTTGCTGATAACCACCAGTATGATGATGTTGTTGTTGTTGAGGTCCCGCACTGCCATGACCACCTGTAAATATCGGCTGTTGATAACCACCAGTAGTTTGTGGAGGATACTGAGAAGGAATATTATTTTCCACAGGAGGAGAAGGTGGAGGAGGTTCATTTTTCAGCAAAATTTCCAATTTAGGTCTAAGTTTACGTATACTTCGATATAAATCATTCAAATTTTTATCTGATTTTATATCTTTTTGTCTTTGTGGATCAGTTTTAATATTATTTATCGTAGTTATAAACAATTTAACTTGTTCTTCTTCTGCTTTTGATAATTCTTGAGGCTCGGTTTTTTGTTGTTGTTGTTGTTGTTGTTGAGAAGGAGGCAGTGGAAATCTTTGATTTCCTGTGCTTTGTTGTGATTGTGCGCGTGGGTGGGGTTGTTGTTGCTGCTGTTGTGGTCTTTGATAGTTGGTGTTATGTGAGCTTGAAGGAAAACTTATATTATACAAATCCAGATCAGGTTGAGAAGGTTGAGCAGCTTGCTGTTGCTGTGGTTCTTGTGGTTGTTTAAACATCGGTTGTCTTGATTTCTCACTTTCATATTCTTTCAAACTAGCAGCAATAGCAGCCTTCATTTCTTCATCTTCATCATCTTCATTATTATTGTTACTGCTTTGTGGTGGTTGATTGTTTTGTTGGGATGGAACATGTCCAGGAGGTGGGTGAGAAGGAGGTTCGAATGGATTCGTATTTGTTCTGTTTACACCACTACCTGATTCTCTTAAACTCAATTCAATTGCCTTTCTAAGCTGTTCATCTTCATCATCTTCTCCTTCTCCTCCTCCTCTTGATCCTGATTCATAATCATTACTGTTTCTTGAATGACGATGATGATGATTATTATTATCTTCTCTACTACTCCTCCTTTTCGACTTATTAACTTTAGCATAACAATTATCACAAACCCGAACTGGCTCCATTATACCTAAATTGACCAATGGGACATTATTTCCAGAATGAGTTTGACAAAACACTCCACCACAAGAACGACAATGATGTTTTCTATTAATCATTGAAAAAGTAGTATAACAAATCATACATTCTTCATTATCTACCCAATCAGGAGGAACTTCAGAATCAACGACAAATTTACTATTTAAAGCATCTTCATCATAATCATCATCATTCTCAATTGGGAAAATATAACCTTGATTTTTCAATTCTTGATATTTTTTATCAACATATTTCAATTGTTGTTGATTTTCAAAAATGATTTTCCAATTATGTAAATATTTTAAAATTGATTGACTAACCATTAATTTACTAGGTTCTGATTTAACTTCATTTAAATTATAATGAATTTTAAAAATAAAATCAATTAAATAATCCATAAATTCTTTTGAACTAATTTCAATTAAAAATGCAAACCCACAATTTTTAATACATAAATCAATTAATTTCAAAGTAGATATAATTAAATTTGGATTCAAATAAATTAAAGTTAATCGTTTCTTTAATGATCTCATTGCATTTTTAGGTGAAATTTTTTTAGAACGTATTAAATCAGTGATTTCAAAAGCAATTGATAAATCTAATTCACCATTGGGGATAGATTCAGAAGTAGCCTCTGCAATTTTTTGATCTAATTCACTAGTAGTGATGCTAGATGCCGGTGTATCTGAACTAGCTTTACCAAACCAAGACATTCTTGTTGTTGTTGTGGTAATGCAATGAAAGAAATATAGGGTGTTTGTGAAGTAGTTTTTTTGGAGGCAAAAAAAAAAAGAGTATTCGTAAGTCGAGATAATATATAAGATGATGATAATGAGGTTTGGGGTTCAATTATATGTCTAGAAAAAAATTGGGCAATGGACACACATCAAGACCGCGCGATACGAAAAGGGTCATGGGCATGGGAATGGCCATCATCAAACATAATCATGTAAACAAGGCGCAAGTTGCAAAATAAGAAGAAAAAGAGACTGTTAGTTTACTATTTCGAGGCTTGTATAGTTCTTGATTTTATTAGTTTTTTCTTTATTTACTTCAAATCGTTTATTGTATCAAAACACAATACATAAGTACAAAAGGTAATAATAAAAGACAATCTCTTTTTGGAAAAATAAGAACCCCCAAAAACTTAATAATAATGATGAAGTTGATGATGATGAAAAGTAATTTAAAATAAAAAAAAAAGCAAAATGTCAAAATGTCAAAACATACACACACATAACCTGGTGGGAAAAATCTATAGGATGGAACAAATAATACAAAACAAACAAACAAAAGAAATCAATTAAATCAATACCTGACGCCAGGGGGGGATGCCAAACTTTACTTTTACTTTATCATCATCTCTTAAGAAAGAAATAAGAAGAAGCTAAAGCTAAACAAATGACAGAAGTCCACCAATATTGATCGAATTTATCACTATAAATTTCTCTTTTAGCATTTGTTCTATATTGATTTTCCAAAGAACGTTTAATACTTCTCTTTAATTTTTTATTATTTGACAGTTTTAAAGTTGATTCAGTTTCTGAAGCTTCATCAGTAGGATTTAAAGCATTAGTAGGTAACATAACCGGAGGTCTATAAGCCAAATATAATGGTTGCATTTTGGAACCATCAAATTGATAAATTTGTAATGTCCAACGTCCATGATAAGGATCAACATAAACTTGATAAGTTTTAAACCAAGTGGATTGAACATACCTTGAATAAGTTGATTTTGAAGGATCATCTTGATTACAAGGATCACTTAATAATTGTCTTCCATCAACTGCAATAGGTGTTAATACTAAAGAACCATTTGATAATAATTCATATTTCCCATGTTGATAAGATACCGAAGCAACAGGACATGAATGATTTTTAGGGTTTGGGGTGACTCGATATAATGCTTCTTCATAATGTCCATCAGATGTGAAAGAATAAGAAATACCAGGTAAATCTGGTTCAATTAATAATTCATCAACTGGATCATAAAATCCTGGACCAGTAAATACAGTGTTTGATTTAGATGACCATGTACCTTCTAATTCTTCCATGTTTGGATCAGCTTGGACCAAAGGGGAAGATGTGGTGATGATGACTGTTATAAGTAGAAGAAAATATCTCGAAAATATCATTGTGTGTGTATATATATATATATGATGTGTGTTGTGTGTTGATGGTTAAATTAAAAATATAATAAGTCTGTTTAATTAAAATCAATAATGGTTAAAATAAAAGTGTCAATCTTCTTCTTCTTCTTCTTCTTCTTCTTCTTCTTCTGTGTAGTCTTAGAAGAAGTGTAGTAGTATAGTGAGTGTGTAGTATGTATATATTACTTCAAGTAAGAATGGGAAGTCTGAGATAAAGAAAGAAGTTGAATTTTTTTTCTCTTTCCTCTTTGCTGGTGTAAGAGTAAATTGTTTAATGTTGTATTATTATTGAAATTTGTTAGTAGTAAAAAAAAAGAAATAATAAAAAAATGTATTTTTGGATTTTACTTGCTGTGCGCTTCAATTCAATTCACTTCCCTTGGCCTTCTTGTGTCGTGTTTTTTTGTTTTTCTTACAACGAGGCGGTGGTAAATTTTTTTTTCCTCCTCCTTCCGTCAGAGACGCATCACGCATCACGTGCAAATATATAGTAGTGCAACAACCATTAATTATATACAGTCCTTTTCTCTCTCGTTTTATAATTAAGTGTTGCAAAACTTCTTCTTCACCCCCATCCTCTATGGTTTCACTTTCAAGAGAGACATATGAACAAAGAATCATGATTAGTTATCATCATGCAAATGGATAAACTGTTGAGATCCTCTAATCCGGATGTTTAACATGCGTTGCTTGCTTGCTTGCTTCTTGGCTTTTTATGATTGAGTTGGACTCTCAAAAACAAAAAAAAAAAGGGATTGACTATTTACGTTTTCATCTGATACTCAACCCACCAAAAAGAAGAAGAAAGGAAGAAACAGCCTAATTTCTGAAACAATGAACGAACGAACCGTCCCCCTTATGCTTTTCTTCACCCAACTAACCAATAACTCATCCGTTCCCCAACTTCCACTTCCCTCTTTGACTTTTTGACTTTTTGGTTTGGTTTGCTTGTGCCCTCCCCCCGGATTTTTTTCGATAAAAATGAGATTTTCTATTACTTATACTTATACTATACTAAAACTAAATTATTAAAGAATCTTATCATTGGCAAAACTAAATAATGTACAAACAGTAAACGGGCTGGGCTGTTATTGATGATGATATATCGTTGGAAGAACTGAAAAATGAAAAATGAAAAATGAAAAATGAAAAAAAAAAAAACCTAAAAACTAAAAACTCTGGCTCTGTCTATCTCTATTGTAGCATATTACATAATCTTGTCTTTGTATAAATGGGAGATTCATTTTCACTACTTGGAGTACCACCATTAACATTAAGATTATTAACATTCGTGTTGTTCTGATGCATCAAAATCCCATTTAAAGTACTACTACTTGATGAACTACTCATAAATCTTCTACCAGCACTATCAAATAAATCATTACCATTTTCATAATTATTAGTAGATAATATAGATGAAGTAATACTTGCGGCAGATGAAGATGATAATGTAAATTTAGAAGAATTTATACTCGTCACATCAATCGCTTGATTTTGCATTTGTTGTTGTTTACGACTTCCTGGGGTATATTTGATTGGTGGTGGTTGAATGTTTGGAGAGTTGAAATAACTATTATGGGATAATTGATGTGGAGCTAGAACACTTGAATTGCCATTACCATTATTATTATTATTATTATTTATATTTGGATTGGTTTTGTGTGGTGGTGGTGTGACCATTTGATATACGGTATTATGATGAGATATAGAATGTGATTGTGGTTGAGGTATTGATGATGATGGATGATGACTATGTAATTTCTTATTGGCCATAATAGATGTAGCTGTTGTCAATGGTGGAGAAGTTGAAGTAGAAGAATGGTTGTTGTTGTTGTTGTTGTTTCCAATGGATGATATAGAATAGTTTTTGGTTCTCTTTTGCGGCGTTATATTTAATGGTGTTGTTGTAGTAGTATTACATGTTGTTCTTGGAGTGGTTGAAGATGATGAAGAATTAGATGATGAAACTGAAGATGATCTTGAATTGGTGTAATTGATTGATGATACAGGTGTGGTTGTAGATGAAGATTGTGTCATTACTGTATGATTATTATTACTGTTATTGTTGTTATTGTTGATGTTTGAATATTGATTTGTATTTATTGTGATTGGGTTATGATTTATTTTATATTGTAAATTGACTTGTTGATAAAGGTATTGAGGACCTTTTGAATTGAAAACTTTCATCATGAAATCAGAAGAATTAAAAACAGATTTAATCAATGATTTTTTAATATGTTTATATCTAATTAAATCAAATCTAATTGGATGACAACTATCACAATTTAAAATAGTTTGATATTGTTTATCATGAGGTGTCAATTGGAAAACTTCATTAATTAAATCCATAATAACTTGTCCCAATTCTATAATATTTATATCAATCAATTCATGTGAATATAATGCAACATAACTAAGATATTCTTTAACTTTGAAAAATTCTGAACTAAAACTACCAGATATACTTTCTTCTTCTTGTTGTTCATCTTCATTGACATTAAATTCATGACTATCAATAATAAATTCTTCAATAGAAGGATCATTCAAAGACCATTCCAAAGTATTCAAAACATGAACTTCCATTTGTTTAAACATACCTTGATCATATTTACATTTAGCACCACATAATTTAACTAATTCATGTAATTTAGGTAATCTAAATCTTTCAGTAGGACCTAAAAATTTCCCACCTGAACCATAACCTAAATCACTAATTGTTCTAAAATTCCCATTACCAATTTTATCTAAATTATTCATATTTACAAAATGATTATTACCACCAATTAATTTACTAGCAATCCATAAACAAGTAGTTATAATTAATTGAGATTGATCTAATAATACTATTCTTTTAGAACAATATCTATCAAAAATTTTAACTGCTTTAAAAAAAACAAATGGTAAAATTTTTAATCTAATTGACATTTTTAATAAAAAATCAATTAATTTTAATCGAATTGTAAATGTTAAATATGGTTGTTGTTTATATAATGATAAATTAGGTTTACTACTTTCGATTAAATCAACCATTATATCATATATATCCAAATCATATTCTGCAAGACTTTGATTATGTATTTTGATTTCTGATTGATATAATTCAGGGGAATACTTTTCTTGTACAAAAGTTTTCGGGGAACTAGTAGTGGTGGAAGCTGGTTTTTTAAATTGTGATGCTGAAGTTGTTGTGGTTGTTGTTGATGAATGATGCATGGATTTTCCGATTGACTTAGGAGTCAACGGTCTTGTTATATTTATCATGATGTGAAAAAGTTATTTATATATATAATGATATGAACCCAGACAAACGGCTGGTGGGAAAAAAAAAACGGGTGGGATAGTTGGTTCGAAAAAAAAGAAAAAGTTTTAAAATTCAGGGTCTCGTACTACGATTACTATTGTAGTTTGGGGGTGGGTTTTTCTTAAACAGGGAAATTAATTTAGACGCACAGTGGGAATAAAATAAAAATAAAAATAAGGAAGATGGGTTATTCTTTATATTGTGAGGGCAGTGGTAGTAGTAGTATTTGCAAACTGCTTGTGCTATTTTTGGGGGAGATCTTTTGGGGTGAACTGAGGGTTGGGTTGTGCTTCTTGCTTGTGCTTATGCTTATGCTTGATGCTTTATGCTGAATGATTGATTGCAAAAAGAAAAAAGGAAAAAAAAAAATTCAGGAATAGGTGAAATTGGAAAAGAAAAAGTGAAAAATAGAAGAAGAATTTCCAAAGAAATAGAGACTGGTATATATGTACATATATATATATATATATATATCTAACTAAAGAAATGAAAGATGTACGATATGTACAACAGTCTATGTATTATAATTTGCAAGACATATTATTATACATTTTTGAAAGGGAATGATAATTTCCTTCACTAAGAAAAAAAAAAAAAAAAATTAGCTTTTGTTTGTCTAGTGTTTAAATGTAAAGATTGACAATGTTAAGAAACAACCCATTCAATAGAAACTATAATCCCAGTTTTGTGATTCACACCTCCTCCTCCTCCTCCTATAAGTATGTATGTATGTACAATGTGTAATTTTTCTTTCTTTTGTGTCAACCTGCTTGACTTTGTGAATTGAACACATACTGAACAAATGAACAACATATTGGAACAAACATATTATGAACATTCTAACTTAAAATGCAATAAAAAAAACAACAACAACCACAAAAGTAGTGCTCTCTCACCCTGTTCTGCTATGTTATGTTATGTTTCTTATTCAGGGCACAAAACAAAATAATATTTATTATGCACATGCAAACCCCTCTAAATAATATAGTTTAGTATCGTCGTCCTACTTAAACGATAATAGAATAGGAATAAGACAAATCAACCGACCGGACTAATATTTATTTCTACTACCACCAGCCCCCCAATAAAAATAACCTCTTTCTTTTCAGGACAACTATCATTAATATTAATATTACTCCTGCTGGAAATAACATCATCCCATACATACATACCAATCTCTATATTAGCTAACTCTTCTGTTGATTTTATTTTTAATCATCGGATGAATTATACTTTTTCATTACTTCCGAATGGTAAAGAGTGGAACAACTCTCTTCATTCGTATTTGTAAAAATATAAACTCCTCTCTAAACCCATTTGGAAAAAAGAAACATAGATATCTATCTATTAATCCTCCAGTTAAGAAAGTGAGGTGAGAGAAGGAAAGAAAGAACTTCATACATTTTGGCTCATTACAAAATGGACCCATTTCTCAAACCAAACCAAAAAAAAAAAAAAGTAGACCTAGACCTAGACCAGAACCGCGAGACGTTACATAACGGTATATATTTATATATATATTATCGAAGATGGAAGATCTTTCTTTTAGACAAGAACTAAAAACCAAAACCCCAAAAAAAAAACTTGAAACATTATCTGATAATACCTGTCAGAAACAAACTATATTGCAGTTGCGGTTGGTTGACCGGTGCTTGATTGTTTTGTTTACACTATTTCCTAGATTGAAAGATATCGATGATCATTATAACCAGGACTAAAAATAATCAAAACTTACAAATATAACCATATCCTCATAATCACTCCATATGTACCTCTCTGTATTTAGTATCTTTGTTGGGTTTATCGGGGAGAGGGACGAGCAATACATACATTCATACATAACATAAAGAAGATACAAAAGTATCAAAATCAAAAACAAAAATGTAATATTATTGTTCTTGTATTTAATTTTTCACAAAATGGGGTAATTGTGGTGTAGAATTTAAGGTTAGGATGATGATGGCAACTTATTCTCCGGAATACTTTAATTTTTCAATACCTAACCTAACCGCGTTATAGTAATAGATAGGTAGAGAGAGACCACCCATTTATTTATTCAACCCTACCATTTTCAGTAATGGATTGAAAAATATGAATAAATTTCTTATATTGTTTGGCTTTTATTTTTAAAGTTTTTTGGATTTAAAGCCAGTAAAAATAACAAACAGGGAAATAAAAAGTTAGAGTAGAACAGAACCCTTTTTTTTCTCTCTCGTCTAATATCAATAACAACGGTTGAAGGAACTAGATAGGGGACCATAGTCAGGGTTGGTGGAACAAAAAAAGTTTTAACTATTATTACTTTCTTTAATACGAATAATAATAATAATAATAATATTGGTATTTACATTTTCGCCGAAATCTGTTCAACTTGAATGATCCCATTGGTGATAATAAAATTATTTATTAAGCAGTTGTTAGTATTACGAGTGTTATATATATATATATATATTGGTTGAGTATAATTTCTTCTCTATCTCTCTGTTTCTTTTGACAGTTGTACAAAACAAAACCACGTGAAGCTTGTTTTTGCTTTGTTAAACTTTTTTCGAAACTGTCTGTCTCTCTTTTACTGAAAATTGTGTTCTGTTATGTTATGTAAATAGCTCAAACTAACACAGATTCAGAAATTAAATCTCTATGTTTTGATTATAAATCTAAACCAAACCAAACGCGAATTATACAACCAGTATCAACTGCTCCGCTTCTTATTCTTCGTAGTCTCTTGTTTTAAAACATCTTTTCGAGAAGAGAATTGGGATCGATAAGGATCTACGTCGCGTCAAAAAAAAAAATGGTTTCATCAACGTATTTCGTTCTCTGACAGATGACGTTGTGCTGAATATGGATATGGACGTAAGGAACAACAAATATTCAATCGTATCATGATCTTTAAACTTTTACCCCCCCCCCCCCTTCAACAAGAGTCGTCCCACTCTTCCACCGTCTCATTGAACAAGAGCGAAAAGCGAAAAGCGCAAAAGGAATAACCCTCGCGAGTATAGTTTAATCAATGGGGAACCACCACGAGGGACTATCAATGTTTTGATTTTTTTGGATTTTAGCGAAAGTAAAACAATAAGAACTAATGTATGAATGTACGTTATTGCTCCTCTTCTTCATCCTCCTCCGAGAGATTTATAACAATAGTTTTGTAGACTTTTCTTTTCTTTTCTCGGTCCTGATATCACAATATCTATATATCCATATTCATCTTATTTAGTACAAAAAACAAAAAAAGGACAATATAATATCGTATCTGTCTATAATTGCAAACGAATGCAAAATTATTCTTTTATTTCCACCAAAAAACAACACCCAAAAAAGTAACGATGTTATAATTATAAATGTACGGGAACAATACACCACAACCCAGCATTAATATGAAATGAATGGGATGTATCCCGAGTCCGAAATATACATACCTCCTCCTCCTCTTTCTCCACCTCCTCTAAAATCTTTTTAAACTTTTCACCCCCACGAAAGATTTTCAAAATCAAGGTGAGTGGTGCAGCCCATGTTTCGTTTATGGGGAGAGATCATGATGCACCGCAGCTAGTGCTAGTCTAGACTCAATAACAATAACAATAATGCAAGTCTGTTCTTGACCCCTCTCGCTCGCTCCGCAGTATGGACTACTATAGTATACTATTATTAGCTTCCATCCATTGGGCTCATAACTGAACATCATATGTCCAGCCACCACCACCGCCAAAACAAACACTCAATAAATCAGGTGAACAAACAATTAATCACATACATACTATTCGTCTAATTGTTGGTGGGTAGTATATGCAGGATAAGATAAGATAGGATTAGGTACAGCACAATCTAACTCTAACTATCTTACACAAACTAAGAACCCTTTATTTTTATTTAGTTTTTTTAGTTTGGGTTTAAATTTGTGATGCAATTTTTCCGTTCTCGGCAATAATACAACAGAATATTTCGTACAAAATACCAATATTACAATAAACATATATATATGGGTCCCGAATATTTTAATTACGCGTCATTAAGGGCTCTGTTCAATCAGGATTCATAATGAACAGTCCCACTTTGCTTTTAATCTATGCATTTCCGTTTACTTATTGATTTTAAAAATAACAACAATAATAACAACTATCATGTCTGTCTGTGTGCAGTGGGGGAATATATATATTCATATGTCACTTCCCATTAAAGTGATATATAAAATAGGAGAGAGGGAGGGAAGAATACGACATGACAATGAGACGAGAGAGCAAAACAAATATGACACGGGATTAAGAGAGAGATCGATGGACATCTATCTTTATTGACGTGCTTCTTTTCTTTCGTTGATCTCTGTTACTATCACAACTTCAATTAAAGCAGGGGTCATCACTCCACTACATCCAGATGTATATCTTATCTGTGCTTATCTCTCTATCTATCTGTATATTTCTGTCCCTTGTCTCTATTTGTCTCTGTCTCTGCCTTTTTGTTCTTGTTCTTGTTCTTTTGTAATCCCGTGATTGTGGTTATAATAGATAAAAGATAGGAAAGTTATAACGATTTAAAAATTTAAACAAAGAATTTTGCAAATTTTATTATGTAAAAAACTTTATTAGGTTTTGTGTTTGCAACTAGAGGATAAACCAACCACCAACACTATCAAAGATGACCCTAATTCAACTCTTTATGTTTGTTTTAATTCTCGGAAAATTGTAATTTAAATACTACAGATACGTTAACGAAAGGCGGACTTGTCATGATTCGAACATATAGTGGGGTGTGACCCTGCTCTAAAGCAGAGGCGGTGTTCAATAGTGAGACCATTTAACCCACACGTACACACACACCTTGCTTCATTCATTGCCGTTTGACGGTGTGTGTATATCTAAGGCACCAATTTGGGAGTATGAATGAATGGCCCCAAAAACCCTACAAAAGTACAAAAACCATACAAAGTTCATAAGAATTACAAAACCATACATAAACAATATAGAAATACAAGTTTAAGTATAATTATTGGATTGATTGTTATTTAATCTTTCTTTCTTTTCTTTCTTTCGTCATAATCCACAAAAAAACAAAATAATATAATAATTAATCTTAAACATCAGACCATATATGATCAAAAATTCAATAAAAGGCGCTTTTTTCCTGGTTTTGTAAAAAAAAAAGCAACGTCATGTCCTGTAATGTATAATAACTTCTTTTTTTAATTTTGCCGAGAGATTGAAAAATGTGAAAAATAAAATAAAGAAAACCCACCAAAAACAATAATTAGATAATTGTCAACGTTGTGGTGGTGGAGGTGGGTGTGTATGATATGATATATACAGTATACAGGGTTGTTCCATGTGTAGAAGGAAGTATCGGGGAAAACATGCATGATGTCCCCGGATCTCCTCTAACAAACAAGTCTTCAATGATATACGTTTTTATTACTCTACCAATTGTTAATGGGGTTGGTACCGTCAATGTTCAATATGCCAAATGGATTACATCTCAATTAGGATATATCATCCTACTATCATCCGCCCTGATAATGACTTATCCGCCTCTTTTATCAAAAAAGAACAATAAAGAACAACCCCCTCCGAAAAACGCAAGTATTGTTAAATATTTATTTATTTTAGTCCTGCGCTGTATCTTTAGGACCATCCACTTCCACTTCACCAGCCATCATCATGTCTTATAATTCAAAATTCAAATTAATAATTAATAATTAAATAATGTCCCAAATTTCTATTTTGAGACTGTTTAATAACAAATCTAATTTATAAAGTTTTGTCCTTTATTTTTTTTTTTTTGAAATATTTAAGTGTCACAGACAGAGGCATTTAGTCCAGTCAGGGCGTGGTGGTGTACCTATCTATCTATCGTCTTTTTTTTTTTTTACAATTTTTCATTATTGTAATATAAAGTTTATTGGTTGTTGTTGTTGAACCTTTTTTAGTGTGGATTGATTGGGAGATTACCCCTGGTTTGTTTACTTTTTTTTTTTCATCGTCTAAGATTTTGTGTAAGGTACTTGTGATATGCTTTTTTTTTTTCATGCTTTTTAACCTTCCACTTTATGCTTTTGTTTTGTTAGTCTAGGAAAAGCTTAAATCAGAGAAAAGTATAATCTTTTTTGGACAGTAGTATAAGGTGATGATTATAATGAGTACCTGTTGTTTTGAGGTAATTTATTGTGTATTGTTGGTTTTTCTTTTTTTGTTATAGCTTTTCACTTGTGTTTAGATTCCAACAGATGATGACGGTCAAACGTATCTTCACAACCCAACACAACACCGTCAGTTTGTGGAAAGAATAAAGATTATACGATTATGTAATTGAGAAAATATACAAATATATATTATCTTAGTTATAATTACGGAGTAATATAATCAAGATATTGTGTGTGTGATGAACAACTTATATATATATCCACTAATACAACAGTCAAAAATAGCACACTAAAACTAATACAAGATGATGATGTTCAAATATATCGTGCCTTGCTTCTTAAATATTGATCAGCAGAGGAACTTGTTCGTTCTTTTTTTTTTGTTAAATCTTATACTTCCAACAATGGAATTGATTGTCAGTTGTAGTTGTTTTACTGCAAAAAAAAAAAAGCTGAAAAATTTGAAAAAAAAAAAAAAAAGACCAGGCGTGTACTATATGCAGTACACAGACGCGTTTGAATTTTAGAATTCTGTTTTTTTCCTACTTTCTATTAACACAACAATTATCAATAATACCATTCAACAGTCAGTTCTTACTTATATATATCTTTTGTTTTCGTTTCCTTCTTGATATGTGGAAGTATTTATTTGCATCAGAGAATGATGACTCAATACTTGTCAATCAACCTACAATTGATTATGATACCGTATCAGCTACAACCATAAGAAAACCACCAACGTTCTTAAAAACAACAACAAGAATCCCAAGTAGGTATCAACAAACATACGGAACAGTGATTGATTATTCCGATGATGACGATGACCAAGACATAGATATCAAAAGTAACACTCAATTGATTAATGAATGGAGAAATAATAATTACTATAATAAAAGAAACAATACTAATGTTTCACTACCTGATCAATACCCTGGGAAATTTCCTCGTCCTTTATCAGAACCAACAATTACCACAAACCCAATTGAAAGTCAACAACCAAACAGCAGATATAATAATCCCCGATTCAAGAATGAATATAAAGATGATTATAGAATCAAAAGGAAGTTACAATTATTACAAAGGGAAATCGATAATGAGATGATGCAAGATGATGATCAATCTGTGATCAAAAGTATTGATTCCTTGCATGTGAAAATAGAACAACAAAATAAAGTATTGAATGAATTGAATGATATGGTTGAGATATATGAAGAAGAAAAAATACATGGTGATATGGGTGTGTTGGAAGATGAGAAATATAATACTTTGAAACAAGATTATTTGATTGAATTGAATCGAGTACAGAAATTATATGAAGCTTATTATTTGTTATTTAATAAATATATCATATTAAAGAAACAAGTAAAACAACAACAAGAACAAGAACAAAAATCAAGCAGAGAAGTCAGTAGAAGTGGTGTCAGTTTGAAAGAAAAGGTCAAATTAATCAAAGTGAAAACCCCAGATTTATCAATTAAAAATATTTGTGATAATATAATTATTGATGTAAATAAACAAGAATTAGAATTTAAAAACCAACGTCAAATTTTAATTGATCAACATAATTCCGAAATAGAAAAACTTCAACAAAAGATTAAACAATTAGAAGCCAAATAATAAATCATGAATCACTTACCACCCCACCATTATATCCCAAATGCGGTGGTCCCCTCCCCCATACATACTAGGTGATGGATAATGATGATGATGATGATGATGAGCATGAACAAGTGGACTAAAATATTTCAATACCTGTTGTTTTCAGGACAAGAATACTGCAAAACATCGCCTATGGAAAATTACATGCATCGACCAACCCCAATCCCCACCGAAAATGGGATTTTTTTTCTTTTTAGATGCTGCGTAGGGGGCATCAAACCACCCACCGCGCGTCGCCTCACTAACCCAGCAAGCAAGCCTGAAGCAAGCAAGGAAAACTATTTTTAACAAATTCGAGAAGGGAAGGGTTTGGGCTACTTTTTTTTTAGATCGCTTATAGTTTAATGGGGGGTGATACATGTGAAATTAACACAAACTGAAGCAAAAATATTTGAAATATTGAAATATTGAAATATTAATTTGTCTCTTTTTGGATAAGACACCCCCCTCGCTGGAGGTGGTCTCGTAAGAATATAAATCTAGTTCTAGTTCTAGGATTTTTTTTTTGGTCCCCAAACGTTTGGCGGTTTCAAAAACCCGAGGCCGAGGCTCAACAACGAAGTTAGTTATATATATATATATCATTAGTTCTTTTGATAGGAAAGGGAGAAACGCAAACGCAACTTCAACCTCCTCGCAAGCAGTTCAGTACTTGCGCATGCGAGGTAGATCCAGTTGTTCTTTTGCTCTTTTCTTCTTGTCCTTCTTCTTCTTCCATTAGTTCTGTGACTTGATGTATTTTCCCAACATTTGCTTCTTTTTCTTCTTCTTGATTTTTAGTTTGTTTCGAAACATTTTTTTAGTCTTTTGTTTTTCATTCCCGTATGTTACAGAATTAGAATGTCAAAAAAAATAAAAAAGCACCACAAATGTATCATTACTTAAACATATTAGATTACCTTTTAGTATATGATATAATATAGTGTACAAACAAACTACGAAGACCTTCTCTATCCAGCCCTATCTTCATCATCATTAGCGAAAAATAATACTTGCACAGTAGTCGTAGTTGATTTAGCTAGTTCATGCATATATATACAGCACCAGCTAAAACATGATGATTAAAAAGATAGCATTGTACAATTCCACAAACTGAAATGTGTGTTAGTTCCATCGGAATAAGTATCTACCAAATTGGATTGGTTAGATTAGGTTAGGCAGTTGATGAGAACATATGTGAACAACTGCCAGGAGTCTCTCTGAGAATGTTTTTCTCCAGAAAAAATTCTCCGGGATCAATCAATAAATCCAATTGTGCAACTTGGGGGAAGGAGAGGAGAAGGAGTAAGAGTAGTACAAGACTAAACCCCTCAAGGGGGTGTGAGGGTTCTGTTCTGTAGTAGTTTAGGTTAATGACGGACCCTTTTCTATTTCATGTTTCTGTTTCATCATTTATCTTTTTTTTTTTTAAGCTTTTTAGTTTGCTCCTAACTACTAAATTGATGATGAAATTAGTCTATTATGTGAAAAGAACAAAAACCCAATGATGAGGGATGGATTGATCGATGACTAAAAATTCCTATTTCATTAAATTGGATTTTCTAAGTTGCTCATCATCAACTCAACTCAAACACAATATTCGAAAACGGTATATACTTACAACGTTTTTATTAAACTGATCTTGTTAACTGTATACAAAATTTGTAGGCAGGGTTGTTGCAAAAGGGCTGGTAATCATCTACATCAACGATCCCCTGTAATGAAGTCATAACACATATATAGTACGTACATGCGTAATGCTAAGATCATCATCGCATTCCAAACATGTCCTTGAACTTGCTACATAGCACTAATGACTGTCCCCATTAACTCCTTGGGATCATTTTAATTGAAAACTTATAGATCCAAAATATCCTTGTTGGTTGGTTGTTGCTGTTGCTGTTGTTATTGTTTCATGCAAAATTGATTAAATATTTACGCACAATGCAGATTGATCGATGGGGGAGGAGGTTAAATGTTAATTGTGGATGATGATCAAAGAACCATAAATTACCTGCTTAAACATTTCTTCATGAAACAGAAAACCATAATGCATAATTTTTTTTTTCTGTGCGTAGTAGTAGTAGTATTATCTATGTACATATTATACGCTCTCGTTTCGAAAATCACCGAATTTATTGTGATGCTGTATCGTCAATTTGCAACCAAAGGAGGAGGATTTAATGCATTATATGGGGCAGCCCGGTTGTGTTGATGACGGGGTAGAAGGAGACAACACAGATGTTTAGGATTACTGTAAATCCACTACAGGGAATTATTCCAAAGGGACTAGTATAGGATTTACAAATCATGACCGACCCTTTAAGTAAGTCATGGTGGAAAATTTTAAAAAAACCCTTACCCTTCCTTTCCACTAACTATTGTGGCTAGTTTTTTTAAACTTAACAACGGGAAAGCTGCTCTTATTTCTAAAGAAAAAAAGCATGCGATGCATATAGATCAATCAGTTTGGAAGTCGTTAAAGGGATGCTGTTAGATATCCTGTGAGATGAGGAAACGTTTCATTTTATGGAGCTTAATTGAAAATTATGTATATATTATACTACAATATGCTACTACTACTTGAAAAAAAGATTCTCTTCTACAATTTCAATAATGTAGTAAATTAAACCCTCAATTTCTCTTATATATCTATCCATCTTCTTTCTTTCTATATTACATACAATTCAAAATTTCCCATTCAACAAATTCTTAATCATATCTTTCCCAGTGAAATAAGCAGTCAAATAAAAAGTATAAAAATCCATGGTTGAACTAATAGTATCCAAGAAACCAAAAGGTAACATAGCCGGGATCCAACCTTGAGCCAATTCCAAAGCAAATGCTTCACTAGGCATAGCATATTGTTTAACATGACCTTTTGGTAAATGATGTTGATCACCAGGTTTATAAACTTCAGGTTCCAAAGCACCAGGGTATGCTGCTGTTTGTTGACCAGTTAAAATTGTGAAATAATCATCAGCAAAATGAACTCCAGTATGTCCTTCTGTTCCAATTGCTGTACCAAAAAAAATCAAATATTCAGATATAGAAGCATGTAAAATAAACATTGTTCCCATTGCTCCTCCTGCATTATTATATACCCAATCATCAAAATTCAAATCGTTGATTATACCAGGGTATTCTTGTTTGATCTTTGGTGCTAATTCAATCATTATGGCAGTAGCATTCCCTTCAGGGTGGTTTTTTAATGTGTCTTGAACTAAATCTTGTAAGATCTTTTTGTCAAATTTGTAGTTTGTAGGTAACCAAGTATAGAATAAATGGTTGAAGATGGTATATAATGCAATTGGGATCAATCCTATAAGAAGTAACTTCATTCTTGAGTAAAAGAATCTTGGATTTGTTTAAAAAAAGGAAAAGTTGTTGTTCAAGATTTTGATCTCTGTCGTATAGGACTGAAAAAAAAATCAACATCAACATCGACTTCTACATCGACGCGAGAAAGAGTGAAAAAAAAAAAGAATAAAACTTATACGAGATAAAATCTATACGACAACTAAATAACGAGTCTCCCCCCATCATCAACATAATCATCATATACCATGACTTCAATATTGATAACAACAGGTGCTACAGTAACGTTCAAATCATTAATCCAAACCGTTCTCACCCCTGAATTCATAAACAAACTTGTTCAATCAGGTATAAACAAGGTAATACTACAATATGGCAACGAGATTAAAAACTCCAAACATGAAAGTCAACAATTTTTTAATAATCAAATCATCACGAATCAATTAATTTCGAAATTTCAATTCCAAAGTACAGAAGAAGAAGAAGAAGAACCAACAACGACACAAATGATTCAACGATTTATAAATTCAAATTTGGAAATCGTGGCGTTTCCATATACTTCAAACATTGAAAAATATATCAAACAAGTAGATTTGGTGATATCTCATGCAGGAACAGGGTCAATTATAGATACATTGAGACAAAATAAGAAATTGATCGTGATTGTAAATGAAGAATTGATGGATAATCATCAATTGGAAATTGCTCAAGAATTTGCAAAATTGAATTATTGCAAGTATTTTTTAGTTGATGAATTACAACAAGGTAATGGAAATGGATTTTGGAAAACTTTGAATGGGTTGATTGATGATCTGATCTCTTTGGATCCATTCCCAGAATCAGATGGGTCTATTATTGAGAGTATAATTTGTGAAGAGTTGAGCAAATAAATATGGAGATAAAAATATAGATTAATGAGAATATATATATATAGACACTGGTTGTACAACAACATATACTTCCTATTCTTACCAAAACTCACGAGGTATGTTCCTTGGTATATCACACACACGCATTCCTTCAGCATTATCTTTGAATACAAACGACCGCAAGGACTTAAGCTTATGCAAATTGGTATTACTTATTTCTCTAAAAAATTCATTATTTATCATTGTTATTGAAGTTAAAGTAGTTGGAAAATCCACATCAATCAAATATTGAAAAGAACTATTATGTAATGTAATTTCTTCTAATTTAGGAGGCAAAAAATCCGTATTTAACCAATCACCAAAATCAATTCCTGACAATTTCATTTTTTTAACATTATCTGGTTGAACCCAAAATTCAAAATGAAGTGGACCTTGTAATTCTAAAACTTCTACATTTGTAGGAACGAAAAAAAATTGAGCAAAATCATTCAATTTCTTTTCACCAAGGTCTTTTGAATCCAATGGGGTATGAATATATGTAAATTTGTTTAAAAAGGGGAAGTTTTTTGCAACCTCATCTTCATCTTCAAATACTTTGGTTGGGAAAGGTGATCCTGTTATAGAAAGTGTTTTCAAATTTCTAAGTCTTTTCATATCACCATAGTCTTCTAAATCAAAACTATCAACCAAATGTAAATGTTTGATGTTTGGTGGAATAGGGAATTCTGCTAAACTGGTTTGGTTCCTAAATTTTATTTGTAAAGTCTCTAAGTTAGGTATCTGGTGAAGAATTTTTGAAATTTCTTCTAAATCAGAATCCCCGAAAAACCCCAATTTAATCAGTCTTAAATTTTGCAAATTAGGAAATGAACCAACGGGTCTACTTTCAGTATCAAGAAAGAAAACTTCAAAATTTTCTAAAGTTGATGGTAAAAGTCTAAAGATTCTCGTGTCTGTAAACCTAAATTTCAAATCTTTCAAATTTTTAAACTTGTGGAAAATATCAAATGGGAAATAGTAAAAACATAAATTCTCAACATATTCTGGTAATAGATTGTATAGTTCAATATTATCAATGCTGTTATTAGATTTCGACCCAATATTCAAAGTTCCAACATTAATCTTTGGAGCATAATCTCTTAAGAAATCCATTACATCTTCAGCAAAAAATTCATCAAGAAAGTGAATCACAAACCCTTTCTTCAAAAAATCAATATTTTTAGTACAAAATCTATTCAACAAAGTGTGTCTAGGAACATTGTCTTGAGGGTTGTCCAGAGCACGACGCTCAATTATTTTATCATCTGGAGGTAATTTTCTAAATTGAACTTTCAACAGTTGTGGTATAACACCCAACTTGGTATAAAAATCAACCAAATCTTCCATTTGATCAAAAATTATTGATTCGTCACATTCATGTCCATGTTCTAATACAATTGGCAAGTAGTAAGAATGTTGATGCTTCTTTAATGTAGCGTCCTTGTGTTGAACTAGTTCTACTAAAAGCCGTGCCACGGGCTTCAATTCTGAAAATAAAGGATACCTGCATAAAGGTAAAAAGGAAAGAATTTGAGCAATGATTCTTGGAGGTAACTTTATTAAGTTCAATAAAAGTTTCGTGGTATCAACATACATCTTCAGTGTGTATGATTTTATATGGTGGGGGTAGTGTGAAATAGTGCTCACTACTTGTTGTATTTCACACGGATTCTCAGTCAATCATGCGAGAATCACTTTCTGGTAATAATGGGAATTCAACTGTTATTTGTTTATGCGAAGTCTACTACGTAGCACGACTCGCACTGAATCAGAGAGTCGCTGCTTATACTTGATTCTCTGTTGTATAGTTTTTTCCACCTAGTTTGTTGTCTTGCATACATTTCAAACTATCGCGGTTTTTCTATAGTTTTTACTTTACTTTTATTCTTTACGCAATTGATATACGAAATCCTGTTATAAGTCGAATCATCACCACTCAACTGGAATCGCGAGAACTGACTGTCAAACGCAAATAGCATCTTGCCTTGAATATTGGTTATTTGAGAAATTATTAGATAGGGACAGATTTTACTTGCAGCTAAATCTTTGTTCTCGACTGTCGCCCTCTTAACTTTATTGTTTTGTTACTATACGACAATTCCATACTGCAACACTACTATTCTTATAAAAGTCACAGCAATTTCCCGATGTCAAGTGAAAAAATCATCAAGCTACTAGTTGTTTATTCAAAGAACAAATGTTGAGAATATTTAGAGTTGATCATAAGAAGGAGTTATCCATTGGTGACCCCAGATTTGAGTACATCGACATCAGTAAGGATACAAACATTAGACAACAATTCATCAATGTCAGGCCTATTCCCCAAATGACTAGTGCCGATTTCACTTTATACTTAGAAAATTATATCTTATGGAACGAAAGGGGATTATTAATGAAGTCGATTAAAAATGAAGAGGAGTTATTGGTCTCGGAAACGGAACTACCAAAAACTTTCTATGGTTACTATGAAGTGAGAGACCTTCCTGTTCTTGTTTGTTACAAAGATGATCAAGATTTACAATTGTTGAAACGAGTGAATAAAGCGACGAATGTCACATTTCGAAGAAATACTGAAGAAGATGAAGACTTTTATGACAAATGGAATTTAATGCCAGATGCAATAGACATGGGGTTTTCTTTGGTTTTCTTCTATTCCAGGCTCGTACATCGTTCACAAGTATTTTCCCGTATGTTTTATTTTGTTAGCAATGGAAGAATATTTTGTGGAACTGCATCAATGAGGTGGTTTTGCACCGAAGTTGAAGCGATTTTAGACTGCCCACGCTCATATTACGATATATCTGAGAAAGTTTATAAGTTCTATTTAAAAGCTGATACAGAACTTCAAGAAGCGGAAATAAGTAATGAATATTTAGCGAAGCATCTTGGAAAACCATTAAAGTTTTTGGATAGAGTATTTGAACCATGAAAAATGAATTGAAAAAAAAAAAAACTCAGTTCTGGATATAATTGCCAAAATCAAGGGTGTTCATTGTAAACTTGTAACTCAATATATGGAAATATACATAATATCTAAGATAATTAAAAAACAAAAAGGTCCAATTCTACTTATTAGTTCGATGAATAGGTGAAGTCAGATCCTTGATTGTAGAAAGTACAGTCAATCACTTTGTTTTGCTCATCCATGATGTTGACTAGAACTGCAAAGTTTGAATTTTGAGTGATTCGTTTTGAATTTCCGGCAGCATTTCCATCTGGGATATATTTTCCATAGTCGGTATTAACACACTTCCCTTCTATTCTCAAACCAGGAAATACTCTATTCTTCTTTTTGTTAGCGAAATAACCTTGATCATTTAACAGGGAGCTCGATTGAATGCATTGAATTTTATTATCTGTGTATGGGTTCGATTGTGCTCCCTGGTAAAATCTATCGAGCTGACATCCTTCCAATTGGTTATCGTAAAATGGAACAGATGTAACAACAACACCTTTTGCATCAACAACAACAGCATTAGCAGAAGCTGGAGGGAATACCACTGCATATCTTGAGTATTGTAGGTGTCAGCAATACATCCACTATCTTCCCCATCACAGGCATAAGATCCAATAACTTTCTGTCTTGAAATTTGATTGCCTCTTTTTAAGACAAGCACGGACGGGTCATTTGCAACTACTACAATATTTCCTGATAGTAATATCAAATATTACACGACTAAGAACAAACAAAAAAAAAATAAAAAAAAGGGGAGAACCCAACATACAATCTTAGTTTACGAACACGGTATATTACTCCAACACTCAAATAACTATGAATCATATACTTGAAACAATGAACAATCAATCAATTAGCGATGCTGATAAAATATTAGAATCACAGAAGCTCATTCTACGATTAGATAGACCTGAACTTGTTGAATTAGATGTATCATCATTTCAATCTTCAGGATACGAATCCGTCATTGGTTTATTGAAGTTGGAATCTTTAATGGCTAATTTTCCTCAAGAAACAACAATCATAACCAAATTATCCAAAGATCTTCCTGCATTAGCGGTAAGTTTACCTAGACACGATTCCTATGATTTCAAAACATGGTACCTTAAGGCAAAAGTTCAAGATTTACAAAGTGATTATATTTATTTATTTTCTGAAAAATTAGAATATGATAATTTCATTGATTTAATAAATAAAAAAATGTTGATTATAAATGGAATACCTGAATCTCTTAATAAAGAGTTTGCAACTATCATTACTTCCAAATTAAAATTGAAAATTTTACAACTTTATTTAATTTCAAGTTATGATTTTAGAAACGCTAATATTTGGAATTATTTAAATGAAAATTTACAAAACATCAACTCAATTGAAGTAGTTAATCAAGTTCAGAGTCATCCTTTTGTATCCCCAAGTTTGTTTCAATTGATTATCTCTCATGATTTCAATAATGGGTATCATAATATAGTGGCAAACATGGATATGGATAAATTATATTTGAATAATCTTGAAAATAATATAATTAAATTGACAAACTATTTTACAAGTGCTAAGATTTCAACAATTTATCAATTATTAGAAGTAAATGAAAATATTAATTTGGAATTGGTTATTTTTAATATGATTATTAAAAATAAATTTGATAATCCAACTAAAATAGATCAATTGAGAGCCTTGGTTCAATTTGGAAAAGTTGATGAGATCAATAGACAGGATCATATTAAATATGTCGCTGGGTTAGTGAATGAAGTATATCTGAGAATTTAAAAATAATTGTATAACTAAAAAACTGAATATAGATTTATATTGATAATTCTATAGAATCTACCTAACTGATCACTTCAATTGTGACAACTTAGAGCTGTCAATACTAAAATTTGAGGTTGCAAATTATTCCTTCACATTATGCTCTCTTGATGAAACCTTTGTTGTTGAATACACTCTCTTCCATTATTGTATATGGGACGAATCGAATTTTAACGTACACAGTTGTTTAGTCTTTCCACTGGTAGACCTGTTGATATAAATCATCATTGCTAACTACAGATTTCTCATAATGGCAATGCTAAAGTTTCATTTCAACAAAAAAATACCTCGAGGAAAATCTGTTTATAATAATAATCAATACTAACATTCCTGCAGTCTGGAAAGATTAAACAACTGTATTCGAGAAAAATCGACACCTGCAAGAGCTTGTGTTCAACAACAACGGCTCCATCATAAAACCATGATGCGTTATTAACCACTCCATTTTAAATGCTTGTACTTTTTCTCAATTCATCAGGAAGTGATGTTGGTGCAAACATTGGGACAATTTGATATGTTAAAATGTTTGGATTTCAGACATTTCTGGATATCTGAAACTTACTAGCAAATATCTGATAGAATTGATGGTTGTAGCTGAGTACGAAGAACCATTTATACAATTTGATAGATTGAAAGGAACTTGTGTTTGTAGAAAGAAAATGATTAGAAAAAGATAATTTCAAATGGTGGTAAAAAAAAAATTTTTCTACCAAAACCCCTGTTGTCCAACTTCCTTCAACGATTGAGATTATTTTTGACAAGTTTCCATCAGATCAATGACACAAAAAACCCATATGCAGGACCGCACCCACACACAACCACTGTGAACAACACAGCACAATATTGGGGAATTTAGAGAGAAATACTATTGCCAGCCCTAATAAATTAGTCGGTCATGTGGTTAGGGCTCATATATTATTTATCTTGTCCTGAAATTAACAGTTGTGTGTACTATAATTGGTATACATAGTGTTTTTTTTCCTCTAGCATAGTACAATTTTCTTCTATCTTTCTAATTCTTTCTCTTTTCATTAATTATATGTGTAGGGGATTCTAGCGTACTGTTAGGTCCTATCAGCTTTTACTAAAGGGTGCAGTTCAATGTTGATGACTACATTCTTCCCTTTTGTTAAGAACAATTGAGATCGATACACGATAACTACGACGAGAAATGTGACTAAGTTATAACATTCAAAGTTTTCCATATCGTTCTTAGCTAATATACAAGTAATGTGATTACGATATTCCAACCTTCATTGAAATGTGAAAAAATCTTTCCTGGGTCACTAGTTAGTAAGCACAATTGACTAAACATTACATTCAGGGTGCTTAATTTTAACAACTGACAAGTTAAGTGGTATACTTTCTTCGTGTTTACCAACCCTCCCAGAATTATTGAACACTGTTTTGATGTTACTTTTTTGATTCAATGGCTCAAACAGCATTACGTTTTTGTTGTTCCGTTATTGCTTCGTAAGACAAGTATCCATGTAGTTTTCAAATGTTTATAGGAACTTCAGTATATTGTTCCTGTGTTTTGAGCTGACTTTTTTTGTTACAAGTTATAAAATTTACAAATCCTGGTAGTTGGAACACGATCAAGCACATGTGTTTGCTCGAGGTATTAAAATAAAAATCAATACAAACCACAAATAAATTATGGTCAAAATATGATATTCAAGACAACTAACGGAATGAAATCAAACACATATTTTGCAACAATAATCACACTAAATACGAAAAACCCTTGACTGGTTTTTGTTTAGCGGGAGTGGGACGCAATGACGCATCCTCGGGAACAAAAATTGTCGGAATTTTTTACCTAAATGGAAATATGGACCACTGGAAATCCGGGCGCCCACATGCTTGGCCACACCACTCACTAAAAATAAGATTGCCTGAACCGCTTCCTTGCTTGCTTGCATATATGACAGGGTACATAAAGAAAGATATAAACATTGGTAGAGATAACGAGATTTAGTAATGATTTAATTGGTTTGATGTTTATTTTTGATAAACTACCAATTGTTGTGTGTATTTATATTGATCCCTAGTTTCCCACTTTTTATTTCTTCTTATTCTTATTATTCTTCTTCTTTTCTATTATCCGCTAGTTTACTTTGTCAATAAAGTTTCGCCCAATAATTAGAATAGAGAACAAACCCGATCTATTGTTGTGTTGGAATAATAATATTTTGCATTTTATTTTTCAATTTTTTATAAAGAAAGAAAAAAATCCATCAATTAATTTTCATCAAATTTATTTCTCCACTTTCCACCAATTATCTCCTCCTCCATACTTCTTCTTCTTCTTTTTACTCATGTCAAACGAAGTTACTCCATTATTACCCACAAGATCACGTAGGGGAAGTAGAGCATCACTCAACCCATCAATAGATGAAAATGAAGTTGTTTCCTACGTGCAACAAAGAAGACAATCAATAGCATCAGTAGGTCATGACAAGATCCCCAAATCGTTTGCATTTGCTGCCAATGCTGCTGGATCCGCCGCCCCTGGTCCTCCTCAATCAATGACATCTCCACGATTAGTTCCTTCAATATCACGAAGTTCATTGGTATCTTCCAAATCATTCACCATTAATGATATTCTTTCACATCATGAAGGAGAAATTGATCCTGAACCAACAACAACATTAAAACAAGAATCCAGAGTCATTTTAAAATATTCCATTCCTTTAATCATTACTTTCTTATTACAATATTCGTTAACGGTAGCTTCTGTTTTCTCTGTTGGTAGATTAGGTTCAAGTGAATTGGCAGCGGTTAGTTTGAGTTCAATGACGGCGAATATTAGTGGATATGCAATCATTCAAGGTGTTTCGACTTGTTTGGATACGTTATGTGCTCAATCTTACGGGAGAAAAGATTATAATTCCGTAGGGGTCCATTTCATCAGATGTAATTATTTATTATTATTGCTTTATATCCCAATGGCATTATTTTGGATATCCGGTGCAGAATCTTTATTGATTACTATAATTGGACAAGAATCTAAAACAATGTGTGTTTTAGCTGCTAAATATTTGAAAATTTTAAGTATTGGATTACCTGGATTTATATTATTTGAAAATGCTAAACATTTCTTACAAAGTCAAGGTATTTTCCATGCTTCCACTATAGTTCTTGCTGTTTGTGCTCCTTTAAATGCATTACTCAATTATTTATTAGTATGGGATAAATCCATAGGATTAGGTTTTATCGGTGCACCCATTTCCGTGGTAATTACAAATTGGATTATGTGTATCATGTTATATGCATATATATGGATATATGATGGATATCAATGTTGGCCAAAACAATGGTTATTTGATAAGATTTTCTTTACGAATTGGAATAAAATGATCAATCTTTCCATCCCTGGGGTATTAATGGTAGAAGCAGAATGGTTAGCTTTTGAAATCATTACTTTCCAAGCAGCTAAATTTGGAACTGAAGTATTGGCTGCTCAATCAATCATCACCACCACATGTGTTATTTTCTATCAAATCCCATTTGCATTATCAATAGCAGCAGGGACAAGAATTGCATGGTATATTGGTGCTGCATCTGAAAAGGCAGCAAAAACAGCAACTTATGCAACATTATATACTGCATTATGTCTTGGTCTGTTCAATTGTTTATTCATGATGTTTTTCCGTCATACATTGGCCAATTTATATACTGATGATTCAAAAGTCGTTGATTTAGCCACTAAAGTTTTAATTGTTGGTGCAATTTATCAAATCAATGATTGTATATCATGTGCCACTGCCGGTGTTTTAAGAGGTCAAGGAAGACAAATGATTGGTGGTGTTGTTAATTTGGTAGGTTATTATTTGATTGCTTTACCATGTGCTTTTATATTTGCATTTATTTTTAAATTTGAATTGATTGGATTATGGTTTGGGATGATTATTGCATTAGCTTTTGTTTCTGCTACACAATCTTATTTTGTACTTACTAGTGATTGGGAGAAAATTATTGATGAATGTGTTGAAGAAGGGATCGTTGAGGATGGTAATTTGAATATCGAAGCTATTTCAGTGGTTCCTAGCATGAGTAGTTCTGTCATTGTATAGAGAGAAAGAAAAAAAAAAGTACCTTTTAGAAATGAAATGATATATATATGTATAGATAGATATATAAACGGTATAAATGAACTTTTTAGAGAAACGGAATATAAAAACAAAAATACAAATAAAACAAGTAGTAATTAAGATATGAATGCTGAAACGAATGATATTATAAAAAAACAAACAAACAAAAAACAGGCAAAGTAAACAAAGCGTCGTAATAACAAAATAAAGACAATCTTCTATAATACAAAGTACATCTTGACATGAAAAATAATAAGAATGGGAAGGGAGTAACGATTAGCATTTTACATTCTATGACCACCAAGTTGCAATAATGATTTAGCAACACTGAATTTATTAGGAGTGGCAATGAACAGGGAACTCAAAGGAGAAGAAGTAAGTATATTTTTCTTATTCACTCCTTGTCCATCCTCTTTATCATCTTCTTCTTCATCTTCATCATCATCATCATTTTTAACCTCAATGGTAGCGTTTTGATCAAAAGTTGTGTTGTTGATAGTTGTGTTTTGAATAATGGTCATTTCATTATCTTCATCAATGATAGTATTATCATCATTAATCACCAAAGGAGCAGCAGAATTAAATGATTTTTGAAACGAAAATTGTCTAGATGCATGATTCGTTGCTCTTTTAATTGGTGTCTTCAATATTTTATTGATTGAAGGTAATGAAGTTGTTGTCGTTGCATGATGATTAAGATAAATGTTTTGATTCTTTGTTCGATTATGATCTATTGTGCTTGGTGGGTTAAGAATAATTGATGGTAATGAATGATGAGCAGTGGATGATGTTCCTTGTGATTGTGGTTCTTGACTAGGATATGTAATGAATGAAAGGTTTGTAATTGGTGCATTTGTATTCTGCGAAGAAGGTGCACTTTGAGAATTGAATGAAGTGGTATGAGTGACGATATCCAAACTAGCAAATCTTGAATTTGGATGCTGATGCTGTTGTTGTTGAAGAGTTAATGGTAACTTTTTTTGTTGATGACAATAATAAATTGAATCTTTTCTAATTTGAAATAATTTGAGTGATGAATTAGGTCTTTTTTTAGTATTGTCTCTTTTACGAGAAGCTGCAACTTTAGCTAATGAAGTAGATAAAGAAGGAACCACCGTAGTAGTAGTTGATGTTGTTTTGGATGCATTTGAATTTGTTTTTGAGTCTATTGTTTTTTGGGATTTTGGTGTTGAATTTAAATTAACGTTAATGGAATTAGAATATTTGGAAATTTGTTGTTGTTGCTGTTGTTGTTCTGGTGGTGTAGGTAACGGCAGTAATGGTTTAGTAGAAAAGTGACTATAATTTGGAGAAACGAATGAATTGGTGAAATTGTTTTTTGGAGTTGTCTTGACTGAATTAGGAGGACTTTCCAAAGATGCAATGACTGAATCAAGTTTAATAGCAGTTGATTTATAATTTTTTTTAAGATATTTCTTTGACTTGAGACGTGTTTCTTTATTTTGTTGAACTTTATATAATGCCAATTGTAATTTCAATTTCAATTTGGTGGCAGCTAAACCAACAGTATCATTTTTGAACGCGTCATTAGTGGATGTAAGTTTCAAAGTTGGTGATTCATGATGGTTGACAGACGTGGATCTATAATCAGAGAAACTGACAGCACGTAAAGGTGAGAATTTCTTGTTTAAAGTGGTTGCTGAGTTGGCAATTGAGAATGATTTGGTTATTAAGTCTGGTCGTTTGAGTTTTAATGCATGGTTGGATTTAACGTTGTTGAATAATGTAGGTCTTTTTTTGGAAGGAGTGTTGGAAGGTGATGAAGAGTTTAAGTTACTGTCTGTGATTGTTGCCAATGCTATTCTATTAGTTGTAATTGACATTTGGATTATAGTGTTACTGTATGATGTTATTATGCTAGGAAGACGGAAGACGTGTAGGGGGTATTAGTTTTTTTTTTTTTCTTTTCTCTCTCTGGTGAAATATTAAAATCCGTTTGATTTGTAAATGGATGGATGGGAAATGCAATTAGGTGAGACAGAGAACAAGAAGAAGAAACTGTATTCCTGAGACTTGGTTAGCTTGTGTGCTAGGGGTTGGTGGGTGGGTTATGCTAATGAGAGAGGAAATATGAAAAATTGAGGAAGAAGAAAAGGGAAGAAAAAAAAAGTAAGAAAGTTAGTTCTTTATTAGTCTTGTTGATAGATTGTTATTATTATTAACACATATATAACAAGTATTAATAGGGTATATAACGGGTTGGGTTTGTGAAGGATAACTCTGTGTTGTGTTATGTTATTTGTATACATACAATCAATATTTGGCGTTGTTTTTAATTTTGATTTTTTTGGTGTTTTTTGTAACTTGCGTAATGCTACATAACATCCACCCCCCATCCAACAACAAACCACAAAATAAATTCTGCGAAGAGAATTTAACTTTACTGTTTTGGGAACACTTCAAAACAAATAATAAGATACTGCAAAAAAAAAAGATCAGAGCGACACTTCAACCAGGAGCAGGAGCAGCAGGACACAGAGATGCAGAGAAAAACACGAAATCACGCCTATCCAGATAAAAAATCTGTACCTTTGAAACGAAACTGTCGTGACTCGACTCCCCAACATGCGTCGTGCAATTGGCGATGAGATTTACAATCTTTCTTCTACGTTTTATTGATTTACTCGAGTATTTATTCGTGGTTTTCTTGTCTAATTCTTGCTTGATTGACAGGGGAAAGAGTGAAAGGAGGGAAAACAGGAAGAGGGGCATTGTTTGTTATCAACGTTCGAGATTTCGAGATTACTTGAGTTGGTTCAACTATAAATATTGCTATACCACTAAGTGTTTCGAAAGGTTAGAAAGTAAAGTTTCAACAAAGCATTGGCAGGATTTTGATGTGACCCCATGAAAACCTTGAAAAATGGTTTTTTACAAACCACCACCACCACCGCACACCCCCTTGCCTGTGTATAATATTCGAAAGACCCTTCGGGGAAGGTTGGTGATTTGGCTGTGAAACCTTCTTTCTGTTTTTTTTTTTTCGCGTTGTATTATAAACAAACTCAACCCAAAAAAAAATCAGAAATCGTCTAAAATTCCTCGGACACGTGAAAACAAAAAGTGAAAAGTCATTCCATTTTTCATCTCTAATTTTTTTGGGACCACGAAAGTCTACGATACCTGTCAAGACGAGAATTATAGATGACTAAATTGTGTTTTATTCATCTATTTAATCGAGATCCGAAATGAATTTATATATATAAAATAGTCCTACGTGTTTTGTCATTCATTGAACTAAAAATTTATAGAGAGGTTAAAAGAAATCTAACGGGTTCTTTGCGACACATAATAATAAATATTTTTAAACTTTTTGTTTTTTTTTTTACGTGAATCCTACATTACCTCACAATTGCATCACAATTCAATTCACGGCATAGAAAACATAGGACACGGAATTTGGACAAGACAAGAAAAATGCGATGATGCATGCGGGATTGAATTGGATTGGGATTTTGATTTATAATCTCTTTCTCGGTAAACTTTCTGCTGCGCCAGACAAGAAAGAGAGCATAACGTGTCAAATATATTTTTTTTTTTCTGTTGTTTACAAAATGTGCAAGGGAACACTACCCCCATACAACCAACAAACAAACTATCAACTAACTATTGCAGCCATTTCTCTCTTTTGTACTTCTACAACAAACTACCCTCAAACAGTAAAACATCAACACACTTCTTCCTACGAGATTACCTAAATAAGTAATTCATATCACTGTTGAGATCTTCCCTTCAAATCATCACTGATCCCTTTTAAACTCTATATCCAAGATCAGGTTCATACTTCAATTGATGTGCAAACATCAAGTCAAACTTCCATGCCAAAGACGCGCTAATAAAAATTTAATTATATTCCACGTGATTTGGATATAGGACAAAACAAAACAAAACAATTACAAAACTACGGTGGTGGCGGGGCGAAGAACAACAATAAACTAAACTACACGTAAAACTAGTTTAATAAATTATATTATAGAACAGTTTGAATTTCTTTTTACCTTCAAATGAACGAAAAGTTCATGAGATTATATTCCCAATCAAAAGAAGAACCAAAACATTGTTTCGTGTTGGGGGCAAGCATTTCCTCGGGGGTAAAAGCAACGCAATAGTTCGACAATTGTTATTGTTTTGCCCATGATCTGAAACATCAAAAACAACAACTCTTGATTACAATCATTACATCATCAAATATCAAAACTTCAACAAGTTTCGTTGAAACAATCGCTCTTTATTTCCTCGAAGAACACACACAATTTCCTAATTTGGACGATTTTTTCATTGTTTTCTTTTTTTTCTCTTTTTTTTTTAACAAAAAATCCTGTTGTGAACCATCATGTTGTTGCTGTAGAAGTACACCACCAAGGGTTCTTTTTCCTTTCCCTTGCGTTGTATCTACATTATTATATTTATGCACTCTCAATGGGTCCAAAACTGTTGAGAGATTAAAGTTGCATTTGTCGTCAATTGCAACTATGATTGATGTATGTTAATAAACCTGGGACCAAGGCAAAAGGGTGCACTGCACACCATTGACTGGGCCCCCAGAAAAGTAATGAAAAAAGAAATTTCTGTAACGTAACGTATTAAAACAACATGAAATAGTTCCTGAGTTGGTCTATATATAAATAAGATCTAAAATATTCTATATTTAGGGCAACAGATGGTGGGGTGGGGCAGCTGTCGAGAGAACAATTCTCACTCACGCGCAAACTAGAGTAGCGTAGATTTACCGTGACTATATATAGATATATATATATATATATGACACCGTTTGTGTGTTTGTTATTGTTGTTGGAATACAAAGCAAAAATCCTAATTAGGCAACTGCGTATTATCTTATTATCAAGATCACAAAACACAAAATCAGGTAATTTTTTTAGTTTTTTTTTTTTTTCGCAATTTTTTGATCGATTCGATTCCCCAACTGCAAGAGAACAGATTCATGTTGGGCATGATGATGAAGGCGCTGAATCAAGCGAAGATGCCTAAAATGGTCTATATAATAATATTTTGAAAGTGATATTATGTTCTTCAAGCCTAGCTCTTTTTTTCCTCCTATAATCGTGGCACATTTATACAATTTTAATCTATTACTTGGTTTTTCATATTTTGTAAAAATATTTCTACAAATTTCAATCAAAAATAACAAAAAAATCAAGACAATTAATATATTATTTACCTTTAGATAGTTATTTTGTTTTTCTGAAATATAAACATCAGAAGTAGTTTGTCCGTATAGAACTAGCACTATCTATTATTTTGTAAAGAACAGAACCGGAGATGAACGAGTAACATACCAAGTCACGTGGGAACATACGCAATTATACACGACCTCAAAAACTAATTTTACTGTGGTTGTCACACAGGATACCAAGGGGAAAAAACCTCCCACCATGTTACACCAATGATAACGATTCTAATCTCAACTACTGATAAGAAAACAATTCCTCAAAGATCAACTTAATCATTCCAAACATACCATTTGCTTGATTGATTGATTTCATTTATTGATATAATTGCACATTAATTGCTTCCCCCCGAAAATAAATATTCCTTATCAATATTAAAACTTTCCTTTGTCATCATGTCCATTAGATCCAAATTATCCTCATTAAGAGAATACCTTACACCAATCAATCATAATTCGAATTTTTCCACAACGGGGGAAATAAGTCCCGAAGAGTTTGTAAAAGCAGGTGATTATTTAGTTTATAAATTTCCCACTTGGCAATGGTCTACTTGTCCTAAAAATCTACAAAAATCATTTTTGCCTGCTGATAAACAATTTTTAATCACTAAACATGTTCCTAGTTATCAACGTGCTTCTACGTATCTTAATGGTGATGATAATGAGTTGAATGATGTTGATGATGAAGAAGAAGATGGAGAGGGAGGTGATGAGGAAGGGTGGGTGAAGTCGAAGAAGATCATTCATAAAGCACACGATGAAGGCGATGGCAAGAGTGCTTCTCAACAAGCCGGTACATCGGGAGTAGAAGAAGTTAATGACATTGATGAATTTATTGATGAGAATGCCGAAGAAGAAGATGATGAAGAAGAAGAAGAAATAGAAGAAGAATTTGATGATTTGGATATAATTGATAATGATTCTCAAAGTAAATTGAGAAGATTCGATTTATACATTACTTATTCAACTTCATATCGAGTGCCTAAATTATATTTGGTTGGTTTCGACTCAAATGGTATTCCTTTGTTACCGCAACATATGTTTGAAGATATTAATTCTGATTATAAGGATAAAACAGCAACAATTGAAAATTTACCCGTTGCTCATAACACAACTTCTGTTTCCATACATCCTTGTAAACATTCATCTGTTATGAAAGTACTAATGAAACATTCTAAATTGAATAAACAAAAGGAAAATAACAAAGATAACCAAATATCAGATGATTTAAAGAAATTGTCGGTTGATAATAAGAACCAAGTAGAGGATAAGGTGAAAGGTAACAATGAAGAGGGACAAGAAGAAGGAGGAGGAGAAGAAGAAGAGGAGGATGGAATAAGGGTAGATCATTATTTGATTATATTTTTGAAGTTCATTGCTAGTGTTACTCCTGGTATTGAATACGACTATACAATGGATGCTTTATAATTAATCATAATCTTAGTTTATGTAGAGAAGGATTGTATTGGTTGATGTATTTTTATATATGGCACTATTTAAGAAGGCTGCAGTTGTAAAGTTAATATATTATTACAATTTGTGGTTATAGTATGTTCTAGGCTTCCGTTTGCACTTGCACTTTACCTCACTACGGGCACGTGATAGTTTGGTTAGGTTGGATCGGATATATTGCATGGTGTGTGTGGTGTGTGTGTGCGTTTTTGTGGAAAATGCGCGTCGAACGCCAAATTACCAAACAGCAACTAAAAATTAAATTCTCTCTGAAAATAAACTTTCCAATACTAGTTGATTATCTATATTATTACAAGTAGACCCAAATCTCTCATGCAAGGAAAAAAAAAAAAGAGTTCCTTTTATTCTTACTTTGTTGTTCTTATAGCTGTTTATAAATCTTGAACGTACAATGTCAGAATTGACTAATAGGAAGACCACCAAGGATACAGCATCCCAACCGGAATCCGATGAGACTGCACAGGCAACATCTCTCGATGGGGGAAAGATCACCAAACCATTATTAGATGAAGAAATCACTACCACCACCTCCCATACCCATCATCAACATCATCATCATGATTCCTCCAATAATGTATCACGAAGCAACTCTAAGAAACACAAACATCATCATCATAAGAAGAAATTTCTTGAATCTAGAAGAGTTATGTTTTTATTTGGTGCTGTTATTGGATTAGTATTGGCTGCTTTTTCATTCACTTCTAAAGATACATCATTTGCTGCAGATTTAGATAAATTAGTTAATTTTGATAATTTGAATGGGTTTTTCGATGATTGGAAAACTTGGAAAGATATATTACCAAGTGGGATTCAAGCTTATTTACAAGAAAGTGCTGATCATCAAGATGATGGTTTCAAAGGTTCGGCTGATTCATTTAGTGTTGGATTAAGATTACAAAATCTGAAAAATTTCACATCGGATTTTAATGTCGTCATGGTACCTGGTGTGATATCAACTGGATTAGAATCATGGGGAACTACAACAAATGGGGATTGTCCTTCCATTGGATATTTCCGTAAACGATTATGGGGATCATATTATATGTTAAGAACAATGATATTGGATAAGACTTGTTGGTTGAAACATATCATGTTGGATACAGAAACCGGGTTGGATCCTCCAAATGTTAAAATTAGAGCAGCACAAGGGTTTGATGCTGCTGATTTTTTCATGGCTGGTTATTGGATCTGGAATAAAGTGTTACAGAATTTGGCAGTGATTGGATACGGACCAGATAATATGCTTAGTGCTGCTTATGATTGGAGATTGGCTTATATTGATTTAGAGAAAAGAGATGGATATTTTCTGAAATTAAAAATGGAAACTGAAACTATCAAAAAATTGAATGGGAAAAAAACTGTATTGGTAGGACATTCCATGGGGTCTCAAATCATATATTATTTTATGAAATGGGTAGAAGCAGAAGGTGAACATTATGGAAATGGTGGTAAGAATTGGGTAAATGATCATATTGAAGCATTTATAGATATTAGTGGATCAGTTTTAGGAACTCCAAAGACCATCCCTGCATTAATGTCTGGAGAAATGAAAGATACAGTACAATTAAATGCATTGGCAGTTTATGGATTGGAACAATTTTTCAGTCGTCGTGAAAGAGTTGATATGTTGAGATCATTTGGAGGAATTGCAAGTATGATTCCAAAAGGTGGAGAATTAATCTGGGGTAATTTAACATCTGCACCAGATGATCCAATATCAACAATAGATACAGATAAGGTGGATATGGGAGATAAGAGGAAGAGATCATTTGGAACATTTATTAAATATTCAAAGAATAATGAAACAACTAGACAAGTGACATTACCTCAAAGTATTGAAGATTTATTAGATACTGCTCCAGAATGGTATTCTAAAAGAGTTCGTGAAAATTATTCTTACGGAGTTTCTTACACAAAAGAAGAATTGGCAAAAAATAATCAAGATCAACTGAAATGGTCTAATCCATTAGAGGCAGCATTACCAAATGCACCCGATATGAAGATCTATTGTTTTTACGGTGTAGGAAAACCTACAGAAAGAGCATATAGATATACCCCAGCAGATAAATCCACCAAATTACCTTTTGTGATTGATCCAGATGCACCAGATGGAGTGATTCTTGGTGATGGAGATGGAACGGTATCATTATTAACCCATACCATGTGTCATGAATGGCAAAAGGGGAGCATGTCTAGATATAATCCAGGAAATACGAAAGTCACAGTGGTTGAAATTAAAGATGAACCAGATAGATTTGATTTAAGGGGTGGTGCCAAAACAGCAGATCATGTTGATATTTTAGGAAGTGCAGAATTAAATGAATTGATATTGACGGTTGCTTCTGGGAATGGAGATAGTATTGAAAATCGATATGTTAGTAATTTGAAAGAAATTGTTGAAAAAATTAATTTATAAAAAAGAAAATATAAATACACTAAGAGAAAGAGAGAGAATCAATTCACATGTTATTACTACTATAGAATAAACGGCAATTAAATAAATAATTCTATGTTTTATAATTTTATCCTTCTTGTTAACTTGTAGAAAAACAAAAGTTATCAACAATTATAATCGCAAGGTAATTACGGAGTTATTAGTACAAGGAAATAACCATATTGGTTATGGATCCCTTGTGGTTGCAAAAATAAACTTTGTAGCTCAGCACACGACAAGTAACTACAAGAGATGGAACAATAAATGAAAAGGAAATCAATAATGTTTTCATTATGCGTATAAAAGTTTTTTAGGAACTATATTAAGATTACCAAGACGTGTATTTCTTCAGTCCATGAGCTTCAATAGGGATAAACAGTCCTTCAAATCCAGACCTATCTATTAAATAAGGACATTTACCCAATACCAAAAGTTGAAGTTTTGGGAATTGGCGTATCATGAACAAATGACGATTTAGCTTTTGCAGATCCATTTCATCATCATACTTGGACAATAGAAATAAAATATCATAAGGAGTATATGCAAAATGAATGGAATGTAAAGAATTTTTATGATGTGATAATAATTCATCAATATCAACACCTAATTTCAATATACCTTGAGGATGACAAGTTCGAAATATTTTCAAAGAATTTATTGGTAATTTTTGAATAAAAGGAAGCCAGGTAAATAAACCCCATGAAATATAAAGATCTTCAAGTGATTCAAATTCATGAGCCATTGAGTATGGTATACTATTAGCATCTATGTTTGAATCACTGTAGATACTTAATTTCTTAATCACTTTTATGTTCATCTTTTGAAATATATCGATCAAATTGGGGGTATTTTCTATTACTATAGTAAGTTCCGTTATGTTTGAATTCAGTGGTTTATAACACGTCAAGGCAGGTTGTGGTTGTGGTTGTGGTGGTTCATGAGTTCTTGTATAACTACCGTAACATGTCATGACAAAACGTTCTGTTCTGTCATTTCCTAAGTCTATAGAAAACGAATCATTATAATTAGGATCTCGTTTTGCTCGATGATGATCAAGTAGCCACTTTACAGTAGATTCATATAGTATTACCTCGAAATTAAAGATACATTTTGGATTTTCACTAACAATATATTCCAAGTCTTCAATTGAACAAAATTCATCATCTTCAAAATCTATTCTCTTTATTAAATTTAAATATGGAGTGCTCTTTACCATTTTTTTGAAATAATCGAGACGTGTGAGTGTTCTTGAAGTATAGATCGGAGGATACCAGTTCTTGGGAATATTGAAAATATCAAAACGAACATCGATATGCTCCATTAGTTTCATATTACATATTTCTTGAAACCAACTATGGGTTAAACGTAAATGAATTATATCCATTTGATTAAGATAATCTAATATTATACCTAGAAGTTCATCTGGAAGTGTGAAAATACCTTTAGTAAAATCGTTAGATACGTTTTTCTGTTTGAGGGTAATTGATCCATGAACTCCCATCATCCTTGAATTTATTATCTATGGATCTCAAAATGATTTGAAGGTTGTTGCTATTCTATCACTTATGAATGATGTATTACATAGAACGAGAATAAAAAAAGTGACTAATAATGTCTCGCTCGTCGTATAGTCCGGCCTCCACCCCACACCGAGTGCGACCAACTTATAGTGCGTGTCGTATAATCATAAATCTTCGAGTACCCAATATGTTAACATATTGCCAATATATTCACAACATGGTTGATTTTGAGACTCTAGCCATATTACGGTAGATTGACGTTTTATGATTGTGAAAGTAATAACGAAATCGGGGTTTTTCTCAATTAAAAATTCCATATCTTCTATTGAGAAATTAGTATCATCAAAAAAATGAATTCTTTTTATTAATTTTCCATAATTAGTGATCTTTATCAATTTTTTGAAATCATCATGGTTAGTGAATGTCCATGTCATATAGATCAGAGGATACCCTCCTCTCTTAGGAATAATGTATCCTTCATCACAAATATAGATATTTTTCATTAGTTTCATATTACATATTTCATGAAAACATTTATG
>JAKTVG010000364.1:0-13699 GCA_030557085.1 Candida gigantensis
CACCACTACTAGTCTTTTCCCTCAAGGTTCATCATCTGCTGGTTTGACTCCAACTGAATACACTACTACTTTCACTACCACCAACTCCGATGGATCTGTTGCAACTGAATCTGGTGTCGTTGATATCACTACCGATAGTGCTGGTTCATGGTACACTACCACTAGTCTTTTCCCTCACGGCTCATCATCAACTGGTTTGGCTACTTCTGCTAATGGTTCGGGCTCAAATACTTCAGTCACATCTACTGCATCTACTGGTTCTGGTAACACTAACACTGCATCTACATCTCCTACAAGTGCCACTGAAACAGGTTCTGGTAATGGTTCAAACAATGGTTCTGGATCTAACGGTGGTTCTGGATCTAACGGTGGTACTGGTTCTGGTACTGATTCCGGTACTGGCTCTAACAATGGTTCAGGTTCTAACGGTGGTTCAGGTTCTAACAATGGTTCAGGTTCTAATAGTGGTTCTGGTTCTAACTCTGGCACTGGTTCTGGTTCCGGTTCTGGTTCTGGTTCTGGTTCCGGTTCCGGTACTGGCTCTAACAATGGTTCAGGTTCTAACGGTGGTTCAGGTTCTAATAGTGGTTCAGGTTCTAACTCTGGCACTGGTTCTGGTTCTGGTACTGGTTCTAACAGTGGTTCAGGCTCTGGTTCAGGCTCTAACAGTGGTTCAGGTTCTGGTTCTGGTTCTGGTTCTGGTTCTGGTACTGGCTCTAACAATGGTTCAGGATCTAACGGTGGTTCTGGTTCTGGTTCTAATGGTGGATCTGGTTCTAACAGTGGTTCAGGCTCTGGTTCAGGCTCTAACAGTGGTTCAGGTTCTGGTGCTACTAACTCTGGTTCTGGTGCTTCTAGTTCTGGTGTTTCTAGTTCTGGTACTGGCTCTAACAATGGTTCTGGTTCTAACAGTGGATCTGGCTCTGGTGCTTCTGGTTCTAACTCTGGTTCTAACTCTGGTTCAGGTTCTTCTGGTTCAGGCTCTTCTGGTTCAGGTTCTTCTGGTTCAGGTTCTGGTACTGGCTCTAACAATGGTTCTGGCTCTGGCGCTTCAGGTTCTAACTCTGGTTCTTCTGGTTCTGGTTCTTCAGGTTCAGGTTCTGGGTCTGGTTCTGGTTCTGGTTCTGCACCTGCCACTACTTTGTCAGCTGTTGCGGCTCAATCTTCGGGAACATCTACATCTTCTTCATCCGGTGCTGTCGTCATTCCATTAGCAAATGGTTCTACCAAGGTGTCTCATGGCATGAATTTAATCTTTGGATTATTAACTGCAATTTTTGCTTTATTCTTGTGATACAAGTGAGGATTTTACAATTTATTTACACTTTCTATTATATCATTTTTTGGGCTTTTCCAATCCTGTTTCGGTGTTTCATATCATTACTGATATTTTTTTGTGCTTTTTTTTTAATTGGCATTTTGCTATTTCTGCTAGCTGATACCACTATTGGTTAAGCTTTCATTTTTATTATTTTATTTCGATTTTCTTTATACTTCGTTGCGTTGTTCTTGTACAACTTGTGTATACCTTATTTTATATGTATTTTACTTTTCATTTTTATTTTTTTAAGAAATGTAGAAATCTTTATCTTTTCTTCTCCCTGGTTAGTTAGAAAGATTAAACTATGTATTTTACTATTATTTTACTATCATAGTTAAGTTGAAAAGTCCATCTACAGACCAGCCTTAAGTCAAAATGACTTTTGATGATGAGGCAGCAGTGGTGGTGGTACTAGCACCGCGCCGCGACCTTACCAAACAAAAAAAAAAATAAACAGAGAACGAGGCAGAACCCTGACCAAGTAGTTTTTCATCAACGGACTATGCCAATCTAAACATCATTACAAACGAAGATGGATACACAAGTCGATCAGCATACTTATACAGAAACCCAAGATGATAAAACGGCAATGGATGCCAAATCTCAAGCGAATGACTCGTCTCCCTACAACCATTCAAGTTTAGTTTTTGGAGCTCAAATACCTGAACAAGACCCGAATGATGATGGATCAATACCTACACTTGATGACAATAATGCAGGGGAGGCAGATAAAACAGAAGTTGATGAAACAGACGAGGCTAGCACGATTAGTCCGTTTCTGAAGAAATTGCAACAAGTAATCCCAGAGAGACAATACAGAACGGAGTCGAAATACTTGCAATCATATTCCCAAGAATCCGCAAGGGGCGACGACGTTGAAACACAAGTGATTCCCCGAATACGAGATCATGACAGCGATGTTGAAGAAAATGACGATTTTCTACCGATAGGACAGAGACAAGACGTGGCGACAGACGCGCCTACCCAAGATAATAATGACCAAATTTATTATGGAGATACTCAAGTAATTGCACAGCATGGAGGAGATACTCAAATAATAAAAGTACCAGCAAGGAATACAAATACTATTAGAATTACTAGAGGAGGTACTCAAATAAATACACAACAAGAGGTAACGACTCAAGTTATTAGCATGGCTAGAAAAGACGACACTCAAGTTATTGGAATACCGGTTGAAGAAACTCAAGTTATTGGAATACCAAAAGGAGACACTCAAGCTGATATTATTTCAGTAGAAGAGACTCAAGCTGATAATATCCCAGTTGAAGAGAGTCAAGTTAGTGAGAAAATAGGGCTTGAGTCGCAAAATTTTGAAGAAGATACTCAAATCGTGGGAAAAGCATTGGAAGACAACACTCAACCACTTGTAAATGACACCCAAGTTATCGAAATACGAGAAACCCAACCAATATCCACAGTATCTGAAAACGCACAGCAGATTCATACAATGCCTACTTTCAACAGAGCGAAAAACGTCGCACAAGTACTAAACACACAAGAATTGAGTGATATATCCTTTAATGTATCCACGAAGGATGACATTGAGATTCATACTGATAGCAATGAGGAAGAAACGGACCAAAACCAAGATCAAGGGTATGATGATACGTTAATGACGCATCATATGAAAAGAAAATTGCTGTTGAGTCCACGCAAAGTAAAACGAAGAAACGCTGAGATTCCAAATGGGAAAAATTTTATCGGTTTCACACCACTGTTGAAACATGAAGATTCAGTGCCTATGATATTAGATTCACCGCCTGTTAAAGGAGGTGGCGTACGTTCATCATCACCTTCAAGAAGAATGATTTTTACTCAAGAAGAAGAAGAAGATAAGTCAGATAGGATTGAAGATGACACCACTGGCTTGGATATGGGTCCGCTACCTTCTTCTCCGCGTAAAGTGAACAAACTTCTGTTTGAAATAGAGAATGAAAGTTCAGAGTTGGAGGAATTTGAAGAGGACGTCGGTCATCCTAAAGCCAGCAGTACAGAATATTCGGATGATGACATAGCCGTTGACGACGACGACGACGATGGTAATGATGATGAAAATGATGATGACTACATTGACGATTCTGACATGAAACTTTCCGATGGACATATTATAGCGAAGCCTCGAGTTAAGAACTTTGTTGATTCACAACAGCTTACACTGGAAAATTCAGTACCTGATATATTACGAGAGGATAATGATCGGGTGATTTTAACTAGTTTGGATATTTTAAATCCCAATAGTGTTTGGGCAACTTATAATTTGAAAAGGTATCCTGGAAAAAATGTTTATCAACTTACTGATAGTCTGAATATTGAATTTGTCGATGGTACTTGTAGTATTAAAAATTCTGATTTGAATTTTTTGGATATTCGAATTGGTGATACGTTGAATGTAACAGGTGATACACATAAATATGTGGTTACTGGATTATCGTATCTGGATACATCGGGTGGAATTAAATGTATTAGAGGTTATAATTTGGTATATTTAAAACGGTACTCACTGAAGAATAATAGCTCGTCTACTGAGAGGATTGTTTCATTATGTGAATGTTATATGGAATTAAGTGATTGGATACTACATGAAGAGAAGTTTAAATTGATAACTAATGACAGAGAAGACGCACCAACACCAACAAAGATCCCGTTGACGCGGCATCTGACTGCTTTATCAGCCAGTGAATTGAAACCAGTGAGAAGCGTCAGTAACATAAACAAAAACAGTAATAAAGGTTTGTTTCAAGGCATGTTGTTTTGTATCACTGGGATTGATGGGATGGATAACAATAGAAGACACAAACTCAAATCGATGATTGAGAAAAATGGTGGGATTTTATGGGATGAAGAAATTCATGAAATTTTCCAATATGAAACAACCGTGGATTCGTTACAATTAAGTACTGATTTAGAAATCTTTAAAGAATTTAATTTTGTGGCATTGATCAGTAACCATTATTGTCGAAGTGCTAAATATTTCCAAGCATTATCATTGGGTTGGCCAATATTATCAGATATTTATATTGATTCTTGTTTGAGTGATTCTGAAAACGTCAAGAATTGGAATCAATATCTATTACCATGTGGTGAATCTAAGAAATTAAACGCAGTGAAGAGCATTGATGTATTCAAATTTAGATTGAATTATGAAGCCGGGAGAACTTTACAGTACCAATTAAATAACAATCATGAAATCTTTCAAGGATTGGACATATTGGTTCTTGAAAACAAATCAATAAATGTTGGAACACTGGAGACTTGTAGATTTATTTTTCATGCATTTGGGGCTCAGTCATTAGGTTATTTCTCAATGGTTGAAGAAATAATGAATACCATTAAACAAGATTCTATACTGAGGAAGATATTAGTTTACGATGAAAGTGATGAAATGAGTCAAACATTGAAGGATTTCAACAGAAAGAAAACGAAAAGGAGAGGTAAGACTGATGATCATGATTTAATATCCATAATGTTGATTGATTGGGAATGGGTGGTTCAATGTGTTATTGACGGGACTTTTTTAAACAATACCGCAAACACTTACTACATGACAAAATAGTTATTAAACTTTTGTAAATTTTACTTTATCTCATTTCATTATCATATACATAATATTCTACTTTTTTCTAAGCTCTACCGAAGAATCTATCAACGAGCATATTGAAAGATGCTTTAACCAATGGCCAACCATTGTCATTTTTCACAGCATCTCCATTTTCTTCTAATCTTCTTAATAAATATTCTTTAGTTTCTAAAGGTGGACCCCAAGCGACATATTTAATAACATTACCAATTTTATTATTTTTAATCAAATCATAAGTGACAGAATCAGCCATTCCTAATAGTTGTCCCAATACGATATTAGTCTTATTTTTATTTGTTTCATTTTCTTCATTGTAAACTTTCCCACTTGCTAATCTTAAAGAATCAGCATTATGAGAAGCAACGACCAAATGACCAATTGTAGCTGATTCGTTTTTAGTTTGACCCAAGATGGAATCAATACAGTATGAAATCCCGGTGTTATAATTGTTATCGGTATCTTGTTTTGTCTTATGAATCACAGTTTGTCTATTTTTTTCAGAATGGATATAAGCACCACGAACCAATTTCAAACCTAATCTATAATTATTGTTAATTGCCAAATTTTCTTCATGACTTAATAATTTTGCAGAATTGGATAAATACATTTGTAAAGTACCCACCACTGAAATTGGTTGATTCAATTTATTGAATTTTTGATATAATCTTCTTTGTAATTCATAAACACCTTCTTGTAATTCAAATTTTTCAGCATCAACAACAGCAACAACAAATGGAGCTGCTCTAGTTGGATATTGTTTAGCTAATTTAATATTTGATTCATAAATAGTAGCACATACATTAGATGCTTTTTCAACCAATTCTTCAAATTCTTGAGTCTTGGTAGTATTATAGTTTCTTAAAACATTAGCTGCATCTTTAGCAAAACCAGTAGGTTTCAAAGCAACATAACCAGGAGGAATATCATTCACATCAGTTGCTTTATTAATCATTTTAATGGTATGCGGCACCAAAATATTTTCAATTGATTTGGAAGTTTCATCCACGATATAAGCAGGATCAACATTATCATTACCATCACAAGCTTCAATGGTTAATGAAATCATCATATTGTTGATACCACGTTCATGTAATCTCAAACCTGTTTGTTGTACTTGATCAATGGTTTCACCACCACAATAAATACGGTAAACTAAAGCTTTGATGATGAACATTGGAACATAAGGGAATAATTTAATGCATAATTGTAAAATTGGTTTGTTTAAAGTGCATACCCCAATCATTAAAAATGATAATAATTCCTTGTTATTGAAAGCTTTCAAGTATTCTGTGGTTGGAATATTGGATATTGGTGTAGTGACTGTAGTGGCAGTAGGAGTTGCTGTAGGTTCAGTGAATGGAGGTAACATGTTACCAACAGTGGTGTTTTGTTTATTTGGGGTGTCATGGAACAGTCTAAATTGTTTAAAAGATGTAGATGATTTGTTTAATAATAATGAAGCAATGGGTATTAGAGAAGAAGTCTTGTTGGTTCTTCTAATGGTTGAGTTTAAAGAATGTTTAGAAATCAATCTGATAGACATGTTGAATTAATTGTTGTTAGAGAAGAAATAAAGAAAGAATTAAATTTGAAAGACGACTGATGATCAAGTGGTCATATATATATACTTAAATTATGTAACTGGAGAGAATTCATTTTTTTTTGCATCAAAAAAGGTCACACACATGAACAAACAATTGTGATCTTCAAATTATTAAGGTTCGATTCCCTCTCATCACCACTGTTTCAGTTAACCCAAGCGAGAAGATAAACAGTAAAGTGTGGAGTCCCGCACACAACGGAAAAGATAACTGCTGAAAAAACTGGAAATTATCTGCGAGGGCGCATTTCTTGTGACTTCTATTTTTCTTCAGTCATTTTATTCTACAACAAGCGACACACACACAACAGTTACATTCAAACTTATTCAGTTAGCGAGCAATGGGCTCACATACTACAACCGGACAAAGTCCGCTAGAACGGTACTTACTAATGAAATGATTTCAAGAAGTTGTCTGATTTTCCAAAACTGGATACAAACATCACTTGATAAACACATTTCTTTTCTTCGCTAATGTTTAACTCAGAAGTTAACCCCCCCTATAATATATTTATATTGTTAGATAAGGTTATCTCCTTCTATTCAAAAACAGTAATCATCAGAGAGATCGCACACTTCGTAAATAAAATCTATGGGGGGAAAAAAAAAACAAAAAACACTGCTTATGTAATATAACGTGACACAGTGTGTCGCTAATGGAAAGAAGTACCGACTGACTTTTTGTTATGTGATTTAAACAATGTTTGACAGACACTGTAGTACTGGTAAATGACCTGTCTAATTAGATATTTAATGATAGTATTCAATCTACAGTAGGATTGATATGCCCCAATGCAGTTGACAAGTAAGGTAGCATTTATCAAAAGCTGTATGCTCTTCAGACTACCACTAGTTGCCTAGACATATTTTTGCAACCAATTACAACAGTTATTACGGTTCAAGAATTGTATCCAAGAACTTCAATGGTTGCCCGAGGTGCTTTGCTAAATATTGATTGTACATTTTAGCAACTTGAAGTGCGGAATCATTATTGAAGTAAAATTTGTAAACTTTTTCAGATATATCGTAATATGACTTTGGACAATCCAAGATAACATCAACTTCTATACAGCACCATCTCATGGCTGACGTTCCACAGAAAACCCTTCGATTATTCACAAAATAGAACATGCGAGAAACATCTTTATACTCAGGAAAAATTAAAGAATAATAAGAAGCTAAGGAATACCCCATTTCAATTTCACCTGGAATTAATTCCCATCTGTGATAAACTTCGTCTTCATCATCTTTGTTTTCACTAAATTTAATACTTCCCGCTTTGTTTACACTCTTTAATAAGTTTAGTTCTTCTTCATTATTGTAACATGCAAGAACGGGAAGATCACTCAATTCATAATATCCATAAAATGTTTTTGGCAATTCGGTTTCAGGGACTAATAGCTCTAGGTCATTTTTGATTGATTTTAATAATAATCCTTTCTTATTCCACAATACGTGGTTTTCTAAATATAATGGGAAATCTGCAGTACTCATGAAGGGAACCGGTCTGGAATTGATGAATTCTTTTCTGATATTGGTATCGCTGGTGATATCGATGTACTCAAATCGAGGGTCTTTTATTGATAACTCCCGTTCGTGATCAACTGGAATATTCTCAACATGCTCTCTATTAAGAAGTGACTATTAGATAGACACGGTATTGTTTCAACATTGGGAAATTGCTGGTACTTTTATATAACTATATTGTTGCAGTCTGGAATTTAAAGACTTTATACATTTTACGAGAGATTAATGAAGCAAGTCACGTGCAAAAACTAGCATCATCCATTGAATAGTCTGGTGTTTGTTGATATTTATTCATACTAAGCGAAAAGAAAATGGAATTAAATCTATATTATATGTACATATGCATCTCAACCCCTTCATTTAATATATATTTTCCCTTTTCTTTTAAAGCATACAAGTCTCTCTTTTTTCCCAAACGATTTCAGCTGGTTCTTCAGGTAAAGTAACCATTGAAGTATAATCAACATGAGGAACTTTTTCAGAATTCAATTTCCATTTCAAATTATAAACATAAGTAGTTAAAATAGTTCCTAATTGAACATAAGCAAATTGTTCACCAATACATCTATGTCTACCACCACCAAATGGTAAATAAGGAGAAGAAACACCTTTAGAAACTTTACCAAACCCATAATCAACTTCATCGGCAGAATTAGCTGATGTTGCATTGTTTTTAGCAGATGCGGTATCCCATCTCTTTGGATTGAATGTTTCACTTTCTTCGAAATATCTTTCACTGGTATGGGCATAACCAGGGGAGACTAAAACGTAATGACCTTTTGGAACAACATAGTTAGTGTTTGGAACTAAAATTGGGTTCATGACTTTCCTAAAGATGGAATGTAATGGCATATGCATTCTTAAAGTTTCTTTAATTGTATTTGTAACCAATGGTAATTTTTGTAAATCTTCATATGTTAAATCATTTAAATCACCACCTTTTTCATTCAATAATTGAACAATTTCTTGATAAATTTCATCTTGTAATTCTGGTTTTTCACCTAAATGTAATAAGAACCAAGCAGATGTAGAAGCAGAAGTATGTTGACCACCCATCAAGATCCCAATTAAAAGATTAGCAATTTCAGAATCAGTCATTTTAACACCATCTTTATAAGTAGAATGAATCAATAAAGAATCAATCAAATCTCTATCTGGATCAATGTCACCGGAATCTCTTCTTTGTTTAATTTCTTTCAAATAAGTATTAGAAATCTTTTGTTGAGCAGCATCACGTTTCCAATAATGAGGTAATGGTAAATTAGGAAAAACAAAATTAATAGGAGTGAAACCTTTATCTAAATCAGAATATAATTGAGCAAATGATCTATCGAATCTTTTTCTCATTTCATCACCAAATAAAGATCTTGAAGCAGTAAAAATTGTAATTTCTGGTTGAGTTTTCATAACATTAGCAACACCTTTCTTTTCTTCTTTCAATTTAAAACTTTCATCAGTGATAAAATAATTCAAAATTTCTTCTCTAATTTTAGGAACATAACGTTTAAATGAATCAGTAGTAAGGGCAAATTTAGCAAATTTCTTTTGTTCCATTAATCTAGCATTTGGACAATCATAAATGACCCCTTTACCAAAAACAGGAGTGGTTAAATGTTGATATGCATCTTCAGCAGAAACATCAGATAATTTAGCATTGAAAATAAATTCATGACCTTTAGGACCTAAATAAACCGTCATTACTTTACCTAATAACATGAATGCAAATACATCACCATATTTTTCACGACAAGTTTCAAAAAATTCATATGGTTTTTGACCAAATGAAACAGCTGATCCAACCCAAGGAATCCAATAAAAAACTAATGGTGCTCTATCTTTTCTAAATGAATAAAGAAATTGCCATAAGATGTTATAAACCAAAGGTGCCACTATTAATAATGTGATTTGTTGTGTCACTGTAAGGGATAAAAAGTAGTTTATGCCATCAAGGGCAGTATCAACAATGGCCATGATTTGAATAAATAGATATAGATATAAATAACAATAATTGAGGAGTGAAAAACAAAAAAAAGTAGGCTAGTTTGTTGTATTTATAAGGGAGGATTCCAAGAATATTATCGTATGGATATCAAATGATGAGATATGTGAATATATATACGATTATATATATGTATATCTATATGTTTCAAGGGAACGAAGTGAAAAAAAATTTTATAGGAGAGTATTATTATTTATTATTGCGCCTGTCGCGTGGTTTCCTCGTATAAGATTTCAGTTCATCTCATAATATAATATGTAAGAAGAGATAGGAGAGAGAGAGGGGGAGACATTGTCGTCGTATAGTCGATCTCGACAATGTCGCATGTAATAAACTCGCCTGTTATGTTCAAGTAAATCGTAATCATCATATGATGTATTAATACACCCCCCACATAAACTATAAACAGACTAGATATTCATCAATTATCAAATAGACATGGTTTTTTTTTGCAGAATGTTTATTTTATTCCCTAAAACCATAAAGTACATATAATCTCTCATTTTCGTAACACATACATACATATATATATATAAATAAATAACATGTAACATACATCTATACAAAATAAACAAATAAACAAGAACCCTTTCTTGTAGTTACATAAATATAATCATATTCTTTTTTATGATCTTTTTGGTTACTCTTCTTCAATTACCAAACCTAACATCTTTGCCTTGAGCATCAATTCATCATGTTCATGTTTCATTTTATCATTTTTCAATTCCAAAAATTTGATATATTCTATAGATTTAGCCAATATTGTTCCCTTATTTAATTTTCTAGCTGGTTCCAACCCTTCCAAATCAATATCATCTCCCCCACCTCCAACACCATTACCAGCAACACCACCCATGGCACTACCACCACTATTTAAAGAATTAGTGATACTTTTATCATCTTGCATCATGTCATCATCAGAAGAATCATAATCTTCATTACTTCCATCTTGATGATGTTGTCTAATCAATAATTTCTCCCTCTCTTTCTTCTTAGCTAAGATTCTTAGCGTAGGTACTGAATTTTGTAATGCATTGAATTTATCATTGATTTTATTTCTATACCTTTGTTCAATCACATTATGCGCCGATTTGATCCTTGGTCTACCTGGGTGTGGATTATGATTGATTGTATTAACTACGTCATTGTTGTTACTTTCATTCTCTATTTTGTTCTTACGACCTTTAGTCTTGGTTGTGGCAGTCATGTTGGTGGTTGAGGTTGGAGGTATTGATGTGACAGGTGACGTTTTAAATATGTTGAGCTTTTGTTTAGGTGTATTATGTGTGTTTAAAGGTGATACAGGTGGTGAATCTTGAACTAAGGATACATTGGTAGTTGATGATACTGAGAGTGGAATTTGATGCTGTTGTTGTTGCGGAGGAGGAGGAGGAAGGGAATTAGAAGTAAAACTTATCGATGATGCTTGTTCAGTCAATGATTTAGAATTCTGATAATCCAAAACTGATGATTCTTTACTATGATTAGACTTGTTTGTAAATGCACTTGCATCCACCGATAATGGAGATTCCAATGGTGTAGTTACACTCATTGAACGTAATTCTTGATTAGAACTTATTCTTTGTCGGGTAGGAGGTACCACTATTGGCGTCGTTACCGTATGATCCTGGAATATAGGAGTATTTGCATGAGGTGACATATGTTGTATATGTTGTTGATGTTGTTGCTGTTGTTGTTGATGATGTTGAGAAGCTGAGGCTAAAGAATTACTATAATTACTTAGATTGCTTTCCATTTGATTCTGTAAGTTGAATATTGGACTATCTGTATCTTCCTCTAATAATATATTATCTTCCAAATTGCTATCAAATGCATTAAATCGAGAAGGAAATTGATCAAGATTGGTATGATGGGTGTTGTTGTTGTTATTATTATTATTATTGATATGCGTATTGTTAGTACTAGAATCTCTATGCTGATTATGTTTATGATCTTTATCAAAGGCTCCAATCTCAGCTATGAACTCAGAGTTAACAGGCAAATCATAATCAAAGTTATGAAAATTGGATGATGATCCATTGCTTGTCAAACTAAAAGGTTTACTATTACCATTACTCATGCCGTTGCTTCGGTTATTATTGGAACTACCATTGTTGTTGTTGTTGCTAAGAAATTGAGGTGGTGCAAGACCGAAATCAAAGTCCACTGGAAATCGTTGTTGTTGTTGTTGATGCTGATGATGAGGATGATTCTCATCATTTAAATCTGAATGTAAATTATTTTGTTGTGACATTATTGGATTATCTTTTTTAAGTATTTGTGATTGTTCATTATTTTTATCGAATAAAGATGTTAAAAAAGCGTTATAATCATTCAATTTAAATATCATTTAAATAATTCACTTAGATTCAAAAAAATAAAGGACGGGAGAATTACTTTAATTGCTAGATTCCCTGGTTCTTTGTTCTTATTTCTTTGTTTGTTTGTTTTTGTAAGTCCAGGTAAATAACTGCAAACTATTGTGTGCTAATCTCCGGATTTAAACTTGGTGAACAAAAATTCTAGATCTCAAACTTTAATAATACTTCCACACAGTGAAATAAATGGTGGGCCCAGAATGATTTTGATGTTGATGGTGTGTATGTATGGGGGTGGATGCTAGGTTTTATATTGTTTGAGCCAGTCGCGTGTTTGTTTGTTATTTGGTAAGATTCACTACTTGGTTGAGTGATACTATATGGTTCCAATGTTATTTATATAAAAATATAAGACGATACTGATTGTTGTTGTTGTTGGTGTTGATGTTGAGTTGAGAAGAATACAATTTTTTTTTCCAATATTGGTTTTGATATTGAACTTTGGTAAAATATTTATATGATTCTCCAAGTTTGTTAGTCTGTATTATCTATTTGCGTTTTTGTTTTTTTTTTTCTTATTTGGTTATTATCTATAACGGTTTCGTTCCTTTTTTGACTTTTTCAAAAGACTTTATTCAAATATCAGATTCTTAAATGTCAGTTTATGCCAGTTACGCTTTCTTTTTTTTTTCGGGATGGTTGTTGTGTCTCAAACCTTGGTGGTAGATCTTTTGTCTTTAAAGTTCGTGAAGTTACGAGGGTGGGTAAGATTGGGATAATGGAATTCTCTTTCAATAGGGAAGTAATAACACTGATGATTTGCACCAACAAACAACAAATATATGAACAGAATAGATTGAGAAGAAAAAGAGTAGAATAAAAAAGTATCCAAAAAAAAAAAAACCAACCAAAGTCACAACTCTGAATGAAAGAAAGAAAGATATGTACGTGTGATATGTATGTACGTATGTATGTACGTATGTATGTAATGTAAAGAGAAGCAAATGACCCTACAAATTTTTTTTTTCTTTCTACGTAAAAACCCAACGGGCTTTAACAAACATCAATGATCTCTATACTGGAAATATGCCTGTGACTCAAAAAGCAAAAACCTGTTTCGAAACTAGAAACTTTAAACTATTTCACATAAATTTACTTGCGTTTTGTGTGTGTCTAAATTAAAATAAAAGAAATGTTGTTGTTACCCATCGGGATTAATCTCATGTAAGAATCCGTTTTGCACATTTTGACTCCCATGAAGGGATTGGCCATATGTCCCTGGAATCCAACATGAACAGACAAGAAACCAAAGCTAATAATAACCACAACGACAATG
>JAKTVG010000364.1:13799-36244 GCA_030557085.1 Candida gigantensis
AAAAAAAAAAAAAAACACTCCTAAGAAACCACAACCAACAATAGCGGACATATATCCAGCATGTGGCAGCCGGTAAGCGCAATTTTGTTAGAATGGTAACATGTCTAGAAATCATTTATTAAGCGGTTAATATTTTTTTGTAGTTCAACAATAAGATCTAGCTCAACAATGGTGGGTTATTCATCGTTTCGTTCTTTGTCCCCCCTCATGCTCTTATTGTCGCACAAAAGATGGTTGGTAAGGTACAAGCTTCCGCGACAGTAGTTATGGACACGGTGAAGAATGGGGACAAAGAAAAGCGAAGAAAGAGGTACTATAGTAGTTGGTTTTGCATGTAATGTAAATGGATGTGAATTTGAGTGTAAAAAGCCGGAACATACATACATACATATATGAATAAATGTGTGGTTAAAGTTTCGCCAAGAATCGCCGATTGCAAAAAATAGCAAAAAAAGTTTAACTAAGTAGAAGGAAAAGAGTGAACAAGAGAAAGAGAAGAGACAAACGCGGAAAAAAAAATCGTATGATTTTGCATCCATTTATCCTGCATATTGACCACCTTGCCTGATTAACATCCAATCACAACAAACACAACGACAATCCAATTTCATAACCTGAATTCCGTTCATATCAATATATATATAGAAACTCATAAGTGTATATAACCTTCACATGTTCATCCATTAAAGAAGCAAAGGGAAAAAGGAAAGAACACATCTTGTTTCTAAAAAGGTCCTGAATTCATCATTTATTTGATAATATTCTACAACAACCAATGCAAAAAGAAAACACATACACTCACAGAAACTCATCTTTCTGTAATTCTATGTTAGTTTGACTTGTTATTTCCGATAATCAAACTTCTTTAAACCTTTCTTTTACTTGTCAGATTTTTTTTTTTTTTCAGTTTAAGTTTTAATTTTAATTTTAATTTTAATTTTAGTTCCCGCAGTTTGATGTAAACGTCTGTCTCTTAAAATTCAAATTAGTAAATTAACTAACGGAAACAGTGACCACTTTGCTTTTTTTTCAACGGATCCGGATAAAACGATGCTATTCTCTTTGTTGTTTTGGATTTTTCTTGACTCCGGTTTGTCTCTTTTTTTTAAAAAAAACGGCCTCCTCCCTCTTTCTACCCTTCCGCAGACAATGCTTTTTTCAAATACGACGAGGAATACCTTTTTTCTAATAAGCAGGGACGTACATAAAAATCTTTCGAACCCTGTTCCTGCTTCTTAAAGTCCGTTGATGTTTGAAAATAAAAAGCCACAGATTTAATCTTCAATTTCAATCTCATCGTCAAAACAAACAAACAAAACAAATAAAAAAAATAGACGCAATTTTAATGTTGTATTTTGACCAATATACGAGTTTTAATCTCATCTAAGCTTTACTGCTGTGTACATGTGAGTCAGTCATTACCAACGGTGCATGGTTATGATCATTACCTACATATCGAATCATGTTACAATTAAATTTCACCATTAATAAGTGGTAGCGCAAATTGTCACTGTTAACATGAAATGGTAATATGGCAAGAATAATTAATGCTATCCCTTACAACTTTTTAAAGCTAATTAATATGTCTTTTATATGTTGTTGTATTTGATGTAGTAATGAATATGTAATAAAATTTTAATAGAACCCGAATAATAAACAAGGATATAATAATAGATGATGATGATGACGAAACATAGTGTTTACGTGTAATTTTATTTCTTGATTCTTCTTTATAATTTTATATGTCAAACTATAAACAATCAAAGTGATAATAAGTTAATTTTTGATTCTTATTGATTTATTTGGTTATATTACAAACTATGTTACATTTGGTCATCGTCTTGTGTATTGTATTGAACTATCGAGAGATATAAAAGATGATTATGTGAGACAAGAGTCTAGTGTTAACTAAACAAACAAACAAACTGTTATAGTGTAAGATCTAATCTGTATATACGATGCTTTTTTCTATGTACAAAACAACAAAGCAGGAAAGAAGATAGTGAGGTATAAATACTATATTCGCAATGCTAGCACCTGGTTTAAACCCCCTAACAATATTCCAATCCCAACACAAAAATGATAAAATGATATTCACGTGAGACAAGTAATTCAATTAGTTGTTGATATTGTCGAAAAATTCTGGTTGCACATTATTTAAAAAGTGGGTTTCCCAATTATATAGCGAGTACGGAATAAACTAAGTATCGTTATGTCTGAAACAAATAATCACACAAACATCTCAAGATCTACTCCCTCCACCCCCCAAAACTTTTCTAGGCATTGGCAACTTCTCCGCTAAGAAAGATATAGTTCTTACCAACAACGATCGGTCCGTCGTCACACGTGAATATCTACATTGTGTCAGGATTTCCATCGTCTGAACTTTTTCGTCACTATTATTAATTATTTTTTCCTTCCTATTATCTATTATTTCTATACAGAAAAGTTTGTCAAAACGAAATACGTCCTTTTAGGACAAGCACATATCTGTTGATTGAACTTGTTTTATTTCTTAACGTCATGACGCTTATAGTATTACTCAAATAAACTTTTAAGCTTTGGGATCGTAATGGCGATAAAACAGCACTGGTAACAGCAATAATGGCTTACTGAACAGTAAGTCAAAGAGTTAGTATCACGTAGTGTTAAGTTATATTCTTCATTGGATAGCAACACATGACAAACGTTATTGAAGAGAGAAATTTGTATACGAGTCAAAGATAAAGAGAGGAATGAAAATGTTGTTTATTAATCAAAAGTATGTAATATTTTAATTATTCCTACTCTTATTAAAACTTAGGAATTGAAACATGATACATCGCAGTCAACCACCAATTTATCATTTTCAAAGTATGCAAAGAACAAAGAACAAAGACTTTAAATCGCTAATATTGGTACTCTGGGAAACCATTAAGATACAATTCTTCCAAATTGTGATGCGGCGTCCATGAGCCAACCCTAATTCGTCCTCCTAGATGCAAATCCTCCAAATTCATTGGAAAGCTAACTCTAACCAAATCTACATCGAAAACATTAACGTCATCATCAATTTCATTATCATTGTAATCATGTAAATCTACTGGCAGATTGGTTTCATTGAAAAAATACCCATCACCATCATCAAAACCATTATTACCAACATCATCGGAGCTGAATCTACAGTCAAGTGTTTTCAATTGGGGAAACCTTCTTGCCATTTCTTCACCTTCGAACATTTCATATGGAAAAGGGAAGTCGAACAACAGAATAAATTCCAAACTGGTACATGCTGCTAAGTTTTCACAATACACCTGATCTCCGAGATCCCACAATGTCAACTCTTGGATATGTTCTGGGATTTGGAAAATCGACGGCTGAAAGTAAGAATCATTATCCAGGCTTTGTATTTGTAAAATCTTTAAATTAATCATCTTACAAATAAGATCGGATATGGGTCGTGCATCCATGACACCGGAAAATTTAAGTTTGAACAGTTGCAAATTTTGCAAATTAATGTAAGCAAAATTTTCATCATAATTATTTTTAGCATCACTGTTCCCTTCTGATTGTTTATGAGAGAATTCGAGTTCAAGAAATTCAAGACTTGAAGGTAAATGCTTGAAAATCGAATACCCCACAAAATTAGTTTTGAGGACCTTCAAATTTTCGAATTTTTCAAAATTTACCTTAGGCCAATAAGGAAGTGACAAATTTTCCAACGACAGTGGCAATAAATCAAGCAGTGGAATAACCTCGGGTTGTCTTCGATATATATCAAGAGTGCCAATATTAAATTGGAAAGGGCCGTCTTCTAAGAAGGCTATGACATCGTCTGCTTTGAAAGTATCAATAATGTGCACCAATTTACAATTCTTCATAAATTCCAAGTTTTTTTCACCCAACCAGTCCAAGAGCCTTTGGATGTAAAAAGGACTGTGGGTGGTCAATACCTGATCACCCATAATTCTTCTTTCGTTGGATACTTCTTCAAGTTGCATCACCAAGTTTTCAGGATAGACACCCCAATCATTATAAAACTCAACCAACTCAACTATTGTTTTGAACGTGATGAATTCACATGGTTGACCATTATACTTTTCTTCACCTTGAAACTGACTCAAATCTGATACCATGGCAACTGCTTTTGCTACCCGTGATGCAAGAAAAGGTCTCAAAGATTCAAATTTCAAGAGTAACTTATGTTCAGTAAGGGGTATCTCCGATAAAATTTTGGCAACAATATCTTGCGGTAACGTCAACAAATTGATAAAAAGTGCAGTGGTAGTATCATCCATTTCACTTAAATGTATTTTGAATTCCAAGTGTTTAAGGCAATTCAGTTTTGATAAATCTTGTAGGGCAAAATATAAATGGAATAAGATATGATTTAGAATAATAAATAAAAAGGGGAAAAAGGAAAAGGAAATAGAGTTTTCTTAAATTAAAAATAAAAAAATTAAAGGGAGTGAATCAGCTATATATATATATATATATATGTATGTGTGTTGTAAAATCGCAAACAAAACTTTTTTTTTTTTTGCATCCCTCTCCATACAAAAACATATGTAACATTTCTAAAATAATTATATGTATTAATCTTCTTGTGAATAACCAACTGATGTTAAACAATATTACTCTATATATTATCCCAAAAACACTATGACATAAAGTCAACTTGTCAGATATAACAACCCATAGATTAACTAGCTGGTTTCAGTTCAGTCATATATATGGTAGAAGTAACTTGTTAAGTAAACATCTTAGGTAACATCATTATTAAAATCAACATTATCCTTGAATTGTTATATCGACTCTTTTTCTGTTGTGGGCAAACCTTTTTCTATATACAACCACATTGGATGGCCCAACATTTTCCGCACCATTGTACTCTTGCACGTGACCATGATTACATAATATCCTTGTTGAGGTTTTGGTGAGAAGGTGAAAATTAGGACATGGATCTAATATGCCGGAAATGGAAAAATGGATCTATTGCCAGAAGTGAAAGTGAAAATTTTCCACCAGAGGGAAAAATAGTATAAGTAGGGGAGAAGTCGCTGAAAGAGAAAAATGGGAATTATATAGGAAGTAACTAATTTATCAACCTTGAATAGTAAAATAAATATTGGACGGATTCTGGATATTATTTTATTTAAGTACGCAGGCAAATTTCAATAATCCTTCACTGTGTCAACCTATGAAAGTGCCATGATCAAAACTTGGATTACCCAATTTGTTAATATATTTCCAATATATCAACAACAAATCTATGGGTTGTTATATCTGACAAGTTGACTTTATGTCATAGTGTTTTTGGGATAATATATAGAGTAATATTGTTTAACATCAGTTGGTTATTCACAAGAAGATTAATACATATAATTATTTTAGAAAGGTATATTTATCACCTCAAATTCTAACAATATTAACTAGCTGTTTCCATTTTAGTCATATATTATAGAAGTAACTTGTTAAGTAACATATGATTTAACATTGTTAGTATTAGAGCTTGATACAGTAGTGTACACGGTACTATAATTAATGATAAGTTATAACAATAACAACAATATAGTTTGATTTATATTAATATAATAAAGTAAGCATTCAATAGGTAGAAACAGTAATCATTAAAACAGTTAGTAAAAACAATAATTGATAATTAATTAAGTAAACTCAATAAATAAAATTCATAAATTTAATTAACCGGAAATCCAGTTATATATACGTTGTTCTCAACCATCTAGTTGACCAGAACAACAACCAATCAGAAGTAAGGTAATAAAACACAATTAGAATAACACAATTAGAATAAACACAATTTAGAATAAACACAATTAGAATAATCACAATTTAGAATAAACACAATTAGAATAATCACAATTTAGAATAATCACAATTAGAAGAAAATCAATTAGAATAAAATAATCAGTAATGAATCACAAATAAATGAAACACTTAATTTAGTCTTGAATTCGATTAGTGAGAATCACAACAAACATGTTCGTTAAAATCAACATTATCCTTGAATTGTGTTTAGGTTTTAGTCTGAGATCCGAGAAAGCGAGGACATGGCTCACTTGCAACATCGTGTTAAGAAGAGATGAAAAGAAAATATATTATTATTACAACATAAACACTTAAATTATGTGCGCTACCATGCTATTCCTGTCCCTAAAATTTCAAAAGCACACAGTTGACCCTTGGGAGAACCAGAATAGTCCTTGGTTTGTTAGGTTAGTCCGTATTAAGTAGTGTTTTAAGATAGTGGACGAATGTGTGATTTTACAACACTACTCTAACGACATTGATCAATAGCATGATATATAGATTACCTAAGCAATTGTTATATTTATTTTTGTGTGCATATGCAGAATTTTTGCCAAATAGAGAAATAAGGGGTCAACAATGGAAGTATGGCGGGTAATATGCACGCGCGGTCTAACAAAAACCGTTCAAATGTCAAAACAATTCAGATAAATCACGTGATCAAAATTTGAAATAAAATCTGTCATGATTTAGAAGAGGTATTACCGCAGCGGCGCGAGGCTATAAAAAAATTGGTATCTATGAGGACAAAATCAATGGTTTCCAAACAACTTTTCTTTTCAGTTAATATATTTGACCAATCTGTTGATATCTTCTACTTTGAGAAATAAGAATCAACAATACTGTTTATTAGTCTGGTTGTACATGAACGACTTCCTATTCAACATAATTGTTTTTTTAACGACACTATTAACATTACGATTTTTAGTTTGCTTAATTACTAAAGATGAAGACACCTATAATTTGTTTGCTTGTGGTTTTTCATTATTTGATAGCTTCTGTGTCGGCTTCCGGACAAGGACCAGCCTGGGCGACAATTAATCTAATTCAAAATTTGGTTACGGTTCAAGATAGAAACCGCCGGGCAGTGCAAGTGGCCAAATCTGCGTCTGGTGCGTTGGCTTTATCTGACGTTTACTACCATTGTCATAAAGCACGGATAGGTGAAGAGGACTATTATAACTGTCGTATATCTGTATTCACTTCCGTTGTGGGGGTGGGACTTGCTGCTTTGTACTACCATGATACTGGCGAATGGTGAAAATTGAACAGCAACATATAATCAGTACCTGTTTGGGTAATCGGTATGAATATTGAAATTCTAGAAGCAGGTCGGAATCATGAGAATCGAATTTCAATGCTTGGCGCTAGATCTTGAAGTAGTTGTAATAGCTATATTTGGGTATAAACGATTAGAATTAAATGAAAACTCTTATATTCAAAATGTATGTATGAGGAAACTCACTTTCTAAATAAAATTTCAATAGGTTTCGAATAATACAAGAATATATAATAGATATTGACCAAAACAACAAATATCTGTTGATAGTTTACATGTAGTTTTATTTAATCACTCGTTACAATTTTATATATCATCTTATAAAGATCTAAGTAATAATAAGTTTTACCTATTTAGTAGAATTTTTCTTCTAGACAACATCTGTAATACTATTTATATTTATGTTTTGTTTGGTTATAACCTTAACTAAAGTGCGTTTGCACCCTACATCTTCGTGATAAGATTGAGACTCAATACGAATATGTATGAATTGGGGATGAAAATCTGGGACCAGACAATAACCAAGAACAATCAATACCATTACTAAGCAGATATGGATGTTGACCTCGAAAACGACAATACAGGCAATGATATGTAAATGAGGCGAACTTTAACGGTAGAAGAAGAAGAAAGAAAAATCAAATTCAAAATTATTGGAAATTGCAGCCAAAACCAATACCGCAACATAAATTTTTACCGCGCTATGTTAAGTAAGTGAGAGTTGTGTGTGTTTTTTTTTTTTTTTTTTGCACGTAAATTGGTACATCTCATCTCAACAATTGGCAACAGAGAATTGAATCCCTTGTAAATTAGAACCCCCAAGATCCAAAATGTCGGACCTACATGATTTATGCAAATTTCCAACCCGTCCAATTGAGAAGTCATACGTTGATAAATTGAAAGAATATCTTAAAAATGGGATTCCTGCAACTTATACCGTTGAAGAAGCGTATAATTATACTCATGATATAACTTCAGAACCAACAACCACAACAACACCATTACATTTACTATGCAGAAATGTACCTATTGATAGCACCATAGAAGAACAAAAAATTGTTTGTGAAATGGTTGATATTTTATTTGAATATGGAGCAGGATGGAGTTTTACTGATGTTTATAATCAAACACCTGGATGTATTTTAAATGAACGAGGATTATCAAATTGGGAAATATATCAAAAGATTATTGATGCTGGGGTAAGAGCAGAGTTATTGTTGAGGAAAGTGGGGGAGTTTGATATGGAGGTTATTGAAGATACTGATGATTTAAACCATGAAGAATTTGAAAATATACCCGAATTAGTTGAACAAGTGGAACAACAACAAACAGAAGAGCTGGAAGTAGTGGATTCAGTGGGAGAAATTGATGATGCGCCGGATGCACCTTCTCAAAACCAACAATCTTACCTAAACACCAAATTAGAATACACCGACAATGCCTTAATCACAAAAGAAGACAAGGATGGAGTAATGATGTCATGGGAAACAGAAATCATGAAACTAGGTAGTGATACAATCACATCACACAAAAAACCCGAATCCGTTATATTAAACATTGGTTTCGGAATGGGGATAATTGATACTTTCATCCAATCTACAAACCCGAGTAAACATTATATCTGTGAAGCCCATCCTGATGTTTTAAACAAGATGAAAATTGACGGATGGTATGATAAACCAAATGTTGTTGTGTTGGAAGGAAGATGGCAGGATGAATTGAATGCGTTGTTATCTAAAGGAGACGTTTATTTCGATGGGATTTATTATGATACGTTTTCGGAACATTATCAAGATATGCTTGATTTATTTGATGTTGTAGTGGGGTTATTACAACCAGATGGGATTTTCTCATTTTTTAATGGTTTAGGTGCTGATAGGAAAATTATTTATGAAGTTTATAAAAAATTGGTAGAGATTGATTTAAATAATTATGGTTTAGATGTTAAATTTACTGAATTTATCATCCCGAAAGATATGTTACTAGATAATGAAAATAAAGAAGAAAGTGTTTGGGATAATGTTAAACGTTCATATTGGTCATGTCCTGTATATTATCATCCGGAAATTAAATTTATACAACTATAAACTAAACTAAGCTAGTAATATATAATCAGTTTTCTCTGTTTCTACATCACAACCTAATCCGATAAATGCTTCATCTAAAGCTTGTTCAAAAACATTCTGTAATCTCCAACCACCTCCCAAATATTGTTTATTTTTAGCCAATTTATTAATATATGGATCGAAATAACTATCGGATATATGATTCTCAATATTCATTATTGATTCAACATCTTGCGGTACAGGTAACATAGTATATCTCTTGTTTAAATCGCGATCTCCTTGGAATGGAGTGAAAGGAACATTAGTCAGATCAGTTTCGTCACCAAGTTGTTTATGGAATGGATTTGATTTATTAAATTGTTGATCCAATTGATTATTAATAGTTGCCAATTGTTTTCTTCTTAGACTTGATCTTTTCAACATTTGATTTTGTTGTTGTTTAATTAATTCATCACTACTTGATGAACTATTAGTTAATTTATCTAATAATTCTTGTTGTTGTTCTTTTTGATATTCTAAATCTTCCATTTCCATTTGTTTTTGAATTCTTAACTTCTCTTGTTTTAATCTTTCCATTGCTTCTCTATATTTACTTAAATCATCATTCTTTTGTGATTCTCTCATATTTCGTTCTAAAATTTCTAATTTATTCTCTCGTTCATATTTATTCAATTCTAATTCTGTTTGTTCAATATCAATCCCATTACTTAATTTGAAAACTATATCTTCAACATCTTCCAAATATTTATTATATTGTTTCAAATCAGGAAAATCTTCTTCAGTTTTATTATATATGGCATTCACTTTTCTTCTAGTATCTATTTCTTTTTCAATTATTAAATCTTCAAATATTTGTTGTTTAAATTTATTCTTTCTTAATATCTTCCCACATTTAGGATATGGACATGGTGCTGGACCTAATGAAAATATTCGATCAACACATGATTCACAAATTTTATGATAACATTCAGGATTAATTAAAAATTTCATATTTGGTGATAAATATTTATCCGTTTTACAAATCGGACACATATCTTTAAGTTGATCATCTGTAAATAAACGGTTAGTATATGGTATGTTAGGTGATGACATTGTGGACACTGGCTTCTTCTGATACATACCTTCTGCTACTTGTAACATTGTTGATTAGTAATCTTGGGGTTAATATGGGAATACAAGATATCTCTGATTTTTTTTTTCCTTCTTCTTCAAATAGCCAACGGCTTTATTTATATATAAGAATGCCGGTCGTGTGGTGCCAGGGTTTTTTTTAGGTGGTAGAACCAGATGTCATTTAGAAGTGATATCTAGATACAGAGTTGCAACAGTGTTTTATATACTTAGCTCGTGTAATAAATATGGATAATAACTAACTAAAAAAAAATTGATGAGCTATATAAAATAGAAACAAAAGACAAACGAAAACAATTCTTTTTCTTTTAGAATAATTAGCGGCGAATGTATTCAACAAACAACAACCTATAACCATGAACATCCAACTCTTCTCTAGAATGGACTTCATAATCATTCAAACAACATTCAAACTGGTGCATATCTGAATTTGTCAAAAATGTAACCATAAATTGACCTGGTTGGAAAACATTAATACATTTATCAACAATTGCTCTATAATCACCATTCATATTAGTTTCAAATGATGCATAACTCCAACCGGGTTCAGGTGTAACATGAATAGTATAATACTCGGATTCATTGAGTGAGTTACTTGAAAATCCACAGGGGGTGAATGCAAATCCATCATGAATTTCTTTAACAACAGGAGCAATTTTATCGTTGGTGGTGTTATTATTGTTGTTGCCAAATTTTGGAGATTTCTTAAATTTAAATAAAGTATTCAATCCTGTGTCTCTCAAAACTTCCTGACCTAAATCATGACCTAAATCGTGAGATTCATCCATTGCGGTATCCCCTGGCTTTCTGGTGGTGTAAAACTTTTGACTTGCTTGTAAAGATAATTTTGTCATAATGATTTCCAAAGTACAGTCATTGTTGGTAGTTTGCTCTGCGTTAGTTGAAGTCAAGATCGAGTCAGCACTTGCTTGTTTGGACCCACCAACGTAAAGATGCCAATTGGTATTGTGCCCAACGATATAACTCTTGCCATTGTTGAAATAGGTGTTTAATAAATCAACTTCTTCACGCCAATGTCCGTGTACATGGATTTGTTTATCAGGAAACATGAATGAACGACGAGAATAAAAAACTTGATAAATTTCTTTACTTGACATATCAATTTTCAATTCTTTACCTACTGTTTCAAATAATAAATCTAAACAAGCCAAAGTAGTAGTTGTACCACAAGTTTTCAAAATAATTTTATGAGGGAAAACAAATAAAGAGGATTCACTCAATAAGAAAGCATCACATAAGGATGAAGATACTTTAGAAAGCACTTCACAATGAACCAAATTTAAAATATTGACCCATTGTTCAAATTTAATATCTCTTAAATTGATAGGAGATAAATCATTTGATTCAAAGAACCAAATCTCGAGTAATTTCTCGGGACCTTCAAATGCATGAGTTGAATCAATTGTTGTTGATAATTCATGATCTGAGTAAATTAAAGCAGGTGCTACCATTATGTCAGCTAACCTTGTTGTTTGTTGATTGTTGTTGTTGAAGTTCTTGTTGAAGATGTTGAGTTTGTTGAAATTGGCTTCGTAGCAGAGGATCTAACATAAAAGACTTTCAAAGACGAAGGAAATTGGGATTAAAAAAGTGATTGCTACTAAAATTTTGATTCTTTGGCAATCGATAAATAAAGAATGGGGAGGGATATAATAGTGATATTAAATCAAGAAAGGAAAAGAAAAGGTGTAGAGTTATGGAAAGGGGTTGGTTGTGTTGTATAGAGAAAGAAAGTAAAGAAAATGGAGTGAAAAAATTTTCAAATAAATTTTTTTTTTTTTTCTTTTGCGAGATTTCCAGTCAATGATCTTCAGAGTCACCGTTTTTTTCCAGTTTAACTTCTCCGAGAGATTGGAAGAGTATTATTACTACTATTACTAAATATAACAATTATACAACCAAGCGAAACTTTAATTAACTACCCACCCAGCAAAGATAACTATATTGATGATAGTTTGGATAGATATCTGTTGGTCACTTCCAATTATCTTGTTTTAATGGATGCACCCCCCAAACTCTTTACTTTATATTACTGTTTAGTGAATACAATACAATTCAATACAGATATAAACTAAAGAAGGACAAAATGCACCAGGAGTCATCATCATTATAGATGGGTAACGCCTCTCTCGCCCCAAATTACTGCCATAATTGTAATTGATTGATCCGCCTTGCCTTATTTATTTCGCACGCACATTCTTTACTCCACACGACTCTTAGTTAACAAAATTAATGGGAGTCCGTAGTACTATGAGTGAGTCGTGCATGAGAATACAAGAACAACAACCAGAGGGAAATTTTTCTATCTCCCAATCTTCTCCTGGTTGTCAAATCATTCTGTACTGGTCAACTACAGTATTAACGCAAACACCCGATCCCATTCCAGACTATTCATCTTAAAGTGACTTGTCCTTTACTTGATATTATTGCCTCAAATACTTTGCAACCCTAGAAATCACAACAACACCCATGTCATCAACAATCCAAAGAAGGGCAATTCAGGCTCTTGCAGAACGTGCTCAAGATAGCACACTATCCAACACTCCCAAATATGACATAGAAAATTTTGAATTGGTCTTGAACTCTCTTCCATATAGTAATGAACGCCAGCTAACTGCCAAGTATATACGATTACTTGGTCAAAAAAAATGGAAGAAAATGGGAAAAAGACTAGAGTCATGCTCGGTCGGGTTTGTCATGAGAGCATGCTCTGAATTATATAACAATAAGCAATGGTCAAAGTTTTGCGTTCTATCTGTCGAGAAGGTGGATCCTGAATCAGATTCTCAAATGCAATTTGCAAAAGTACAGGTGTATTTTCTGGAACAAATATATCGTGGGGTCTGTGCTAAAATTGAAGTTTTGGAAAAGACCATGGCAATTTTGAATAAGCAAATAAACGACAATCCTCAGGAAGCTACCAGACTTGAAAGAACTAAAGAACAGGTTGAAAAGGACCTTTCCACGAATAAGCAATTCACATGTATTTGTGAATGGATGTTGTTTGGAATCGTTCGTGAACCAGATCCTAATACCCTTCGAATCAAATTTGTACCACATCTGGAATACTTTGTTAATACATATGGACATTGCAATTTAAAACCAGTTTTTGAGCAATTTATTCCAGACGATTTCACTCTTGGAGCAAATCGGTACCTGCATATGCATAGCAACATGGCAATTTTTGAGCTTTCTCATCCTCAAACAGATGAGAATGCGGATATGTTTATCGGAGAATTCTTCCATACAAAATCGACTGCTTTTGATCATCTCAAGTCCATTTTCAACAAAACAGTAGAAGATGAACGACCACCCATCGATTACAAGGTCCATTTTTCTGATGAAGAAAAATGCACTGATGAAACAAATCCAAACAAGCCTCAAAAATCATTTTTCTTGATTTCTTTTGGAGGAGATGAAGTCCCTTCCACTACAAGATATTACTTGCCAGATTACAAACTAAGTATCCTTTCACATTTCGATTTCTGCGTTGAGTGTCGTAATATCAAACATAATAAATGGGAGTGTAAGAAATCAAAGAAATGTATAAAATGTGGCTCTAAAGATCATCCTACTGGTGATCATGACAATAAATTGCGTAACTAAGTAATATCTGTGTGAATATATCTAATAATGGGACGTTTTTACTAAATTCAGCTCTGGTGTAGTTGCGCCAACATTGGGAAATCTCAAAGAGTGAGAAACGTTGCTTGAACAATATTTGCTATATGAACAAAATACTTAATACTTATAAGTAGAGTCTACTTATATTTTACTTATAGAAAGGGATAGAAAATTGCTTATGCTTGTAAAAATTGTAATATTAGTAAATTTTTGCACCAATTTTGTGGGCCCAATCAACAAAACCTTTGTGTTATTTTCTATACAAACAAGATCAATTTTGCAATTTACGACAAGAAACCAAACAGTAACTCAAAGATAGTTACTTGTACTCGTCCAATACTGTATTGGTACTTTTCTTTTACTGTTTATTTCGTCCTATATAATATTGTATTCTATTAACCCCAAGTAAGAGTTTTAGAAACGTCACTGTGGTACATCACACACTACCATCTTCTTGGCATTATATTGAACTTCAATCCATCTCAACTCCGTGAGATTGTGCAAATTGGTCCTATGTATTTTTTTAAGTGAACGGTTTCTTACTATTCTTAGCTTCTTCAAAGTATATGGGAATTCCACGTCAGATATTTCCATCAAGTTGTGATTACCAGAAATCTCTAGAGTGGTCAACCCACTTGGAAAACTAACATCACAAAAAGTTTCTAACGTTGTAAACAGTAAGATCAACTCTCTCAAGAAGGGAGACAATAGTGATGAGATGGAACAATTGCTAAAAGTGACAGACGCAAGCTTCAATTTTCTTAAATTCGTTGGGGGCTTCCATGTTTCGATTCTCGATGGTGCACGCACAACTAACTCCTTCAAGCTTTCGGGAAAGTAAAGTTTGTCGAAATCTATCTGGGGCATACCTGATTCCTCAAATTGGTCGTGTGCAAAACCTTTGTGATATTCAAACTTGGTAAGATTGGTTAATTTATCAGCAACTTCTTTATTGTTAAACAACTCAAACGGGAAGTAAAATCCTGATAACTCAAGAGTTTTTAATTGGGTACATTGCGTCAAGTCACCGAATCTTAAAAGTTTTCGCAGTTTGTATGAACTATGGAGACGTAAATGCTGAAGTGTATCTGGAAACTGAATATCTAACTCTTCACAAATCATTTCACGTATATCTATCGCCTCTAAATGGGGCATCTTGCTGATAACAGCGGCTAGCACTTCTGGTTTAAGGTTAGCTGCATCTATAATTGTTAACACTTGCAAATTTTGCAAGTTGGGAAAGACCCTATTATTTAAATACCGTGAATTTTGAGAAAATAATTGGTTAAGTTCAAGAGTTTCAAGAGTGGATGGAATGTTTCTAAACAATTCGCAGTCAGAATCACCTAGCTTCAACCGTTTCAAGTCTGGGAGTTTGTCAAAGTCAATGCCAGTTAAATTCTCGTGGCTATGTATATACAATGATGAAAGATTTATCTTGGGTGAATCATCACTCAAAAACTCAACAATAGTTCTTAAGCTCAAGCAATCAAGGAAATGAATTGCTTTGGTCTCCTTACAAAACTCGATGTATTTAGTATAGATCAGTTTTAACCTCTCACTCATATATATATCAATTGAAATTTCTCCGGTACGCTCACGAAAGGTGGCATAGCTCTCCTGCTCAGGAGTGACTGGATAAATCCACATACACAACTCTTTTGGGTAAATATTCAAACTTTCGTAAAAGTTCACCAAGGCATCCATGTTATCAAATTCGAGAGCTTCTCCCACGTTAGTGAAAGAATTGTAAGGCATAACTGGAAGTTTGATTAACCACTTCTCCTCTTCTGATATTGGAATACTATCTTCAGGGAGTATAAGCTTGGTCAAACAAACTGCTAGCGTGCTTATGGTTGGTAATAGTAACGGTACCATACGATTCAATTCCATGAATAAACGGTATCTGTGCACTGGAATGTGGGAAAACACTAATTCAACTAATTCTGTTGGGAGGCTAGTCAAGTTTAGCCAAAATGAGATTTCTTCAACAGCCACTTCGGTTGGTTGAAAACCGATAGGTGCAAGTGATTGATCATTACTTCTGGACATCTTTATAAATTTAATAGCCTTTTGAATGGAGTGACTAAAGATATGATGGTAATAGTGAAATAATATATATATATATGCTTCCACAAGAAAAGGGAGTTTTGATTATTATTCCTGTAGTTATATTTTGCAACACCTAAAACGTGACTAATAGTTAATTTAATATGAAAGAATAATTCGTTAAAGTATTTTAGTTCAGTAAAACTTAAAATATAAAGAAAAAATAATTGAGGAATTGCTCTCCCTTTTAATGATTTTAAAGTAGTAAAGTAAGTAGTTAATAATAAATTAATTTATGCGTGTTTGAATCTACATACTGAAATCATGACATAAGCACTAGCGGAGCTGCATTCCCGCTGTTAATTTACGAGTCCTCTTAACAAGAGGATTGGTACATGAGGCGGATATTAGACCTGCATAGTGGCTGCGCCACTTGTCTTGTAATAATCACACTTGTAGCATGGGCAAATGAAGTTCCCTCGCCAGAAAAGATATAAGAGTTTAGGTGGTGGGTGTCACGTGTTGGCAGTGTGCGAATAAAAGGACTCTTGCTACTTGGAATTTCTGGTTAAGTAACAATGACCGAACTTACACAATGTAGTATATTCAAAGCGTAAAAATAAGGTGAACTAAACTAATAGAAAAACCTATAGAGACTTTTTGAGAAATATCCAATATCTGTAAACACATAAGTTATTAATTGTCTTTGTAAGTTCCAAAAACTGTCTGGTTAGAATTCTAACATTATAAGTAAGCATCATATTAAAATGAATGAGTATCTGGATTAAACCGAAACGCAATAAACAAGAGCGTGTGAATCGGGTTCAAACTATGGTCTGCATTCAAAATGAATCTCTTGAACACCTTGACCCCTAACAATCGAAAGGTGGAAAAAAAATTCTGTTCCTTGGTTTATATGGGGAACTATTACATTTAAATCAAAAAAAAAACTTCAGACTACCCCTGAGATATAGAAGAAAAGCTTATAGATACTACTTGAAGGAAAACAATACATTGGTTTCAGTAAAATTAAATAAAGAATTTGCACCCATTTTGTCAAGTCACACACTACTTACTTGTCTATACAAAAATTTTCAGCATCTCACATGGTAGCATCCAAGCTTTTTGCTACACCTGGCAAAATCAATTTCTAAAAAAAAAAACAACCCACACGCGTCAAACCAGTCTCCTTCATCACCATACCAATACTATGCCCACAGCAACGATAGATTGTTCACTAGCGAACGACATACAATCCTCCTCAACCACAACAACAAGCACAATATTCACATCATATGGCCTAACATTATTAGAAATCCAAGGTGAGTTAAATATCCCCACAACATACCCTAAGGGTGATCCAGTGACTGATGAAGATCATGAATATTTAAGTAATTTTAAAACATTGAAAGATGGTGGACATGCTGTAAAATTTGGGAATTTGGTCATTGATGAACATACAAAGAAAGCCACTTTATTTATTGGGAAATCACAACGATTGTTGGGTGAGGTTGTTAAATTGTCGACTCCTTTGGCTGTGTTACGGATCCCTGTCAAGGATGAAGATTCGATGGATATTGAAGAGGAGGAGGAGGACATCAAGTTGGTTGATATTATTAAGGCAAAGATCATATTTAAACAGAGACCGTTACCTATTATGTAACAGATGTATATACGTACTAATATAAATAAAAACAAAGGTATAAAACAAAATTTACAAATAAAAGTCTATATATGAAATACCAATGGGGTGGTAAACGATGTTTATCTTCTTTTTTTTAAAATTTTGCCCTTCCTGAATTTCTATGATCCCAATTTATAAATGAACTACTTTCAAATCCCATATTTTGAGGATCAACAACAACCAAATTTTCATAAATCTTCAAGATATCATCAGAATTAAATCCCAATTTATTTTTTAAATATGAAATTATATCACCATATTTATTATGAAATAAAGAAATTGTAGCTAACATAGCTTCATATCTTGAACTTATTAAATTTTGAAATCCGTCTTCTTCAATCGACCAATTTTTCCTACCTTGAGATATTATTTGTTCAATATCACTATCACCACCTAATTTTTCACGTAATTTTTTAACAGTTTGTTCAAATTTACCCTTCAATACAGGATGATCTGGTTTTAATCCAACCGTGGTCAATTCATACTCTTTGGCAATGGTGTTTTTATCAACCCCGGCCAATAATAAAATCAACATACCTAACATACCAGTACGATCTTTACCAGCAGTACAATGAAATACAAATGGTTGATTTTCATCTCTTATGAATTCTAAGATCCTTTTAAAAGAATTAATACCAAATTCTAACATGTCTTCATAAACATTGACATAAGTTGACCAACAAGTCATAAGATTAGTGTATCTAATTGCAATTGCCTGTGGGGAATAATCATCATTTGAGAAAACAGGAGCATGAATTCGTTTTATACCATATTTGGCCAAATTTTGTGGGTATCCATCCGCGGCAACTTCACCATCTGAACGTAAATCGAAAATTGCTTTAATACCTAGATTTTCTAAAGTTTGTAATCCAGTATCTGTTAATCCACCGATATTAGCACAACGGAAAGCAAAATGTGGTTTGACATAATACACTAAATGATCGTTTGAAGAAACATTAGCTGAATCTAATTTAAAAGTTGGATTATGAACTCTCCAACCACCAACGTCTCTGAAATTACTTACACCATCGACATTTTTCCATCTGGAAACTCTACCAATGTCTCTACTTGTTGCTATGAATCTTTGTAATTCCTGTTCAGGTGATAAAAACTCTATTATATAATCAGTTACCAAATAATTAAAATTGACTCTTTTGCCACCTTTCAAAGGTAAATTGTGTGGGTTAACTTCATTTATTTCATCATCCGCTTGAATTTCTTTATGTCCATAGAAATTGTGATCAGCATCAGGAATCAATTTTAAAGTATGAGACAATGGACCTCTATTCAATGCATTTGCAAAGTTTGCACTATCATATTTAGGAATAATCTCATCTTCGGTCCCATAAACACTAAGAACTGACCAATCACGAGATAATTCAGGTAATGAAGAAAAATCAGGTTTGGACAATGAAATGATTTCTCTTGCAGACAAATTAAGGTTTTGATATTTACCATGTCTAAAAGTTGGAATTTTTACAAAATCAAAATCTCCAAATTGAGAATATCTATCCAAAACGGTTGGTGATGTAAATCTAGCTGAACAATTGACTAAATTAGGAACAATAATTGCACTTGGATCTCCAGCTTGAGCCAATTTATCTTGAATTTGTGCCCATAAAAACATAGCTACCCCACCACGTGAATGTGAAATAATGGAAGATAAAGTCAAATCAATACCAGTACCGTTTAATTTCCCATTAGTGAGGAAATCGGCACAAGCTTGAATATCATCAACATCTTGAGCTAAAGTACGACCTTCTAGTTCATTATCATTATCAGCACTACTCCCACATCCTCTGAAATCAATTCTTAAAGAAAAAATACCCAACTCGTTGGCCAATCTGTGGGCAATTAATTTTTGGTAACAGTAGTTTCTATGACCACCTTGACCATGTAATATCAAAGCTACTTTATGAGTTGCAGGGACTAAATCTTCTTCAATGGAGTTGTCTGAATCAAAGGCAATAGGGATGGCTAATGTTCCGGTGACCCCTTTGCCAAGGGTGACTTCTATCTCTTTTGGTTCCGCTGGAGTATATTTAGGATTGGTCATAGTAAGGAAATATACTAGTTAGATAGTTGTTATTATATGAAAAAAAAGAAAGAAAGAAACTAATAAAGTGGTGGCTAAAATATATTTTTCTCAAACTGGTTCTACTTATGTGATTTGAAAAAAAATGGAGACAGGAGGGCGGGCCCGGCAGGAAAATAAATTAAAGATTTCTACCGAACCGAGCTGACTGTACCACCTCCACCACCACTCGCGCTTCTCCCATCTCCGCTCCGCTACCACCACCACCACGACCCCACGGCAATAATCTGACTATTCCGAATGCAGATTGCCATACGAGACAAAAAAATATCACAGTCTTTTCTTTCTTTAACACAACACACAGAGTAAGTGGAGTAGAGTAGAGTATACTAACCTGTATTACTAACAATGTACATGTTGCATATGAACAACTATTCATACAATACCAGTGTGTGTGTGTGTGCCCTATCAACTGGTGGTTTAAATCAAATCAAACAGGTGATAATGATACAGATCATGGGTTATTCTCCTATATTGTTATAATATATCCGTATAAATCCGTTGGCTCCCCTATGTCAGCCAAGTGTGGCGTAATGTCCTAATCAGGGAATACTTGCCACGCCGCACCATAACCCATTAATTTAAACTTTTTTTTGCTTTCAATTTCGAACATTGAACATTGAGGATATACAAATTTATCCGCTAACTATCACATAATTATTACTATAACCAAGGAACCAATAGTAGTATAATTATGAACCACAATGATAGAGACGCATATATCCAACTAGGTAAATCCTTAACAGAACAACATTCAAACCAACTATCTACTCAATTACAAGTATTCCAATCAGCACTTTTAAATTTTGCTAATGATCATGGACAAGAGATTTCCCAGAATTTAGAATTCAAGAATAAATTCACCCAAATAACACAACTGATTGGTCTTGATCCATTAGATTTACTCATATATACTACATCTACTTCTACTTCAAATAATAATAATAATCGAGGGGGCAAAGATGAGAATTTTTATGTTGCTTTATCTGTTAAAATCATTGAAATATGTCAACAAACTAGAGATTTGAATGGTGGGTTGATGCCTTTGAAAGAATTGATATCTATACTTCGTGATGATTTTTCAACGATAAGTAAAGATGTGAAATTAAATATTCAAGAGAAAGATATAGAGAATTCATTAGAGAGTTTAAATATTTTAGGTAATGGATTTGAAATATTTGAAATTAATGGAGGGAAAAAAAAATGGTTAAAATTTTCATCAAGTAGTGAAATTAATTTATCTAATGATCAATTAAAAATTTATGAACTTTGTGAATTTATGGGTGGGTTTGTAACTTATCGATTATTAAGAGATAATTATGGATGGGATAAAATTCGTTCTGAATCAGTCATTGATGAAATGATTATGAATGGATTGATTTGGGTCGATTCTCAAGGTGGTGGGAGTAAAAGTGATTGGCAATATTGGGAACCATCTTGGATATCTAACTAAATATATATAAAAACAAACAAACTACAAGTCTATTTATTTTGTTTTTGTTGTTGTCTTTTATATCCTTTCTTTTCCATCCATTTAGCATTTTGTATTTCTATACTTTCAAGACGTTCTCGAGCCAGTATTGGAATATAAGTATTGAATTGTTTTCCAACCCCATCACCATTATTCACCGATTTCAACAATACAGTCTTCTTTTTATCATTATTATCATTATCAATATCTTTCCATAATGTTTTATTCATAATTTCCAGCATTTGAGTTTTCAATTGTAAATCATATTCCAATCGATCAAAATCTTGCAATTCACGATAAATTCTCTTTACATCATTTGTTGTTTTCCATTCCATCTCGGGAAATTCACAATCATATAATACCAATGGTATATCATGAGCCATTTCATATACTGGTTTAGTTGGGAATTTTTTTTCAACATCCATTAAATCAGTAATCAAATTAATTGGTTCTAATTCTTGACCAATTACAAATAATATAGATACCATACATCTTACTTGATGCCATAAGAAAGCAGACCCACGTAAATCAAAACAATAATAATCATCATGTAAATGAATGATTTGTGAAGTATATATTTCTCTTTCAAAATTTGTAATTTGTTTAGATCCATCTAATTTACAAAAATTTCTAAAATCATGAATTCCTTGATATTCCAAAGCTGCTTTTTGCATCTTGTCAATATTTAAATTCCATTGATTTTTTTTGAAAATATATCTATAATGACGTGATAAACAACTAAATCTAGCATCAAAATCCAATGGAGGTCTTAAACAAATAGAATGAATTTTAATATCATTAGGTAAATTCTTATTTAATACCCCTAAATAATCAATTTCTAAATCATCTAATTTTGGATTTTTTTGATCTTCAATTGATAAATTTGATCTTAATTCAATAGATATAACTTGATTCATTGCACTTACTCCTTTATCTGTTCTACCACATCTTGAAAATTCAACTTCTTCAATTGGTTCTTTAATTAATTTCAATTTACTCATTGTTTGTAATATTGTTTCTTCAACTGTTGGTAATGGAGTTGGTGTTGATTGAAATGCTAACCCATTATAATTCCATCCTAAATATGCAAATTTAAAAGCAATGAATCGTTTATGTTGTTTACTCCAATCAAATTCTTTTTTAGATTTCTTCTTCACTCGTTTATTACTTGATGTTTCTGTTGGTGGTGGTGTTTCTGATGATGATAGTGATTCAAG